>CABFOV010000197.1:138286-165434 GCA_902141375.1 Timema poppense | reverse complement strand
CCCCCCCCCACACACACACACTTCCCATACCCGATCCCTCAATGTTACATACGGATGACTGGGGGTAGCAGGGGGTGAAGAGGACACAGGGTGTGCCAAATCTTGTAAGTTGTTTAGTAGGGGAGTGTGTAACATGTCTAGATTGACGTTATAATTAATCTGGTTTTGGAGTTATAGTAGCTTCTCTATAAAACCAATCGTCAATTTTTGCTTCAAGATATTATGCTTCAAAATTGATCTATAAGCTCAAAACCTTTGTCGTGGGGCACATAGTTTGAATTTAAAGCTAATTTATATTGTTTTCCGGTGATTTGAGAGGCTGCGTTTCGAATTCCATCATGGTATACTGAAGGTGATTTTTCCTAAATTGTTTACCACTTCACCTCCATACTAATGTGAGTACACTATCTCTTAATTCTTCCTTCACCATTCCTAGCACATTATCCTGGTTAAATATAGGCATATCGCTTGAATGAGTATTGGAAGATAAGTATTAGGAGTGAGCATGTGGGCATATTTTTTACTATCGAGTCGAGCTAGAATGAAAACATGGAGTATTTTTTAGTTTGTGCAGGGGGGCCAAAATGAAAAAAATATTTGTACTAGAAATATTTTAATTGAATTTTTGAAATAGATACATTTATTAATAATAATTACAAATACATATTTACAGAATGATTTTTTTTCCATGGAAAAAATTATAATCATACAAACTAGGTTTTTATTATGTCTTATATAATTGTATTTTTTTAATTAGACAAAAGTAAATATTGAGAAATTCTATTTGCTATGAAATAATATCTTAAAATTGAATAAAATTAACTAAACTAAAAATGTTATAAAAAATGAAAATTCTAAGCACTCTAAACTTCGAGTTTTCTGAAAATCAACGAGTCGTGACTAAAACGATTTTCCAACTTGAATTTTCAAAACTCGACATAACATTAATTAAAATAACAATATATAGCCTGAGTTGTTAACACGAGTAGTAAAGCGTACATTTTAAATAAATAAATCAAATTATCTCACAATAAAATTAACTAAAAATCAGTAACAGTTTCAATTATAGTCACCAAAATGCTATGATATGTAGCAGCAGTACTCGACAAAAATCCACACCTGGGATCTGGTCTAAGGAGCTAAGGCTGCATAAGATTGGAGGGCCTGTGATGAGGAAGTCGAGCCTCGATTCTTGCCCGGGTGCACTGTGAGGTGTTTTTCCAAAGGAGATTTTCACAACTAGAGTTTTCTTAGCCTCTTTCCAAGTTAATGCGGGTGTATTTTGCAGAAGCTATTTTCTTCACCCAGCCAACTAAAATTAATCTTTTGGTATCCCTGAATTTGAAAATATAATTAAACCTACAGATAAAAAGATAAAAATAAGGATAGACAGATGGATACGTGTAGACTGAAATATTTTGTTTGAAGAATAAGCCTATAAGAAGTGATATCCAAACCTAGAATAGATTTAGATGATGCTATAACCGTAATTAACAATTATTATAATAGTATAGATTTATAATCAATTATAATATGCGCATTCGTACAGTTGTTATTGTAATTTTGGCCGCATAAAGCCTTACCAAGTCGTAGGTGGTGGTTGCGTTATCTGATAGCTCGTGAGTTTAATCATTCAAACGTAGCTGATGAATTCCGTACGCCCATCACTGAATCTTCCTTAAAATATGAGTTAAGAATAACCCTGGGCATGGGAGGGCTCCTGGATATTTCAGTAGTAAGAGAATTGGCGTACTAAACTAAAGGTCCCGCAATCGATTCCCATGTCCAGGTTTAATTTTTAATTTTAAAGAATAAACCGTAACTAACAACTATATTAGAGTGACTATTTAATTTAATCCATGAATAAGCTACATTTGTATATTTTTGTTCTACAATAGCTAAAGTACAATTTTTATAAAAAGGGCTTTTTATAAACTACAAACTTTTTGCGGCTAGCATCAATCACATTTTACTATGTTAATAGTGTTATTTTATAGATAGTGATAATATATTTCAAAGGTGATAGTTGTAGTACATAAAAGTAAATCTAGTAGCTTTTATAGCTTTCAGATGATGTCCCATGAAAATTGGATTGTATATTAGTTTTCTCGCGATGTTAGATAATCAATGCTAGGTATGTCCCTTAAGCTTAAGATACTAGCTTGTAATTACGTTGCCTATTAAATTACATATTACGAGAAGAATAAAGCATTTAAAATGAATTTTAAGAATAGGAATGGGGAACCGAGGAAGAATATAGGGTGAAGAATAAAAGTTCGAATTGATTGGTACGGGAAACCAGGAAAGGCTAGATGCAAAAACGGACAGAATTTCTTGAATAGGACGTGGAAGGAGTTAAGAAACAGAAGAGGAGAGAAAAGACAAGAAGTTAGAATGATGGATGAAGAAGTAGGAACTTTGAAGACAAAAGAAGAAGAAAAGGAAATATTAAATAGATATTTTGAGAAGATGTTCAACCCGGGAGAGGGAAGTGATGAGAGTGAAACAGAGCAGCAGGAAGAAAGTGCAGAATATGAGGAAAAAGGTTCCACATGGAAAGAGGTGTAGGATGCATTAAAGAGGATAAAACAAGGAAAAATACCGGCTGTGGATGAACTGACTGCAGAAATGATAAGAGTTGCAGGAGAAGCGGGTATACAATGGTTATACAGGGTGCTGAGAGTGGTTTGTAAGGAGAACAAGTTACCGGAATACTGAAAAAAATAGCGTTAAAATACTTATTTTCAAGAAAGGAGACAAAATGAGGTGTATATATTATAGAGTGAAAGCACTGATTTGGCATTGTACAAAAATATATGAGTAGATACTGTAAAAGAGAATAAAAAATAAAATAGAAAGGTGGTGGGAAGAGGAACAGCACGGATTTAGGAAACAGGGGTATACAATAGACTTGATCTTTGCCATATGACAGCTGGTGTAAAGAAGGTATGATTTCGGGAAGGACTTGTTGAGGGCATTAATGGATTTGGAGAAGGCATATGATAGCGTAAATATAAATAAAGTTTGGAAAGTGATGGAGGAGGTCAAAGTGTAAAAAGGAGTTGTAGAGAAAGTGAAAAGTATACATGAGCATAACATGAGTTTTGCTTAGAATGAGAGTGGGAGGACGGAGTTGCTTGAAATAAAAAAATTGAGTGAAACAGAGGATTGCTCTCTCACCATTAATATTTGTAATGATAATGGAAATGGTCATGAGCAAAGTGGGATGAAAACTCGGAGATGAAGAGAATGACAGCAATGATGTTTTCTGATGACTCGATGGCATGGTGGGATAAGGAAGAGTAAGCACACGAACAACTACAGGAATGGAATGAAGAAGTGAAGGATAGTGAAATGAAATTGGATGGAATAGAGGCTGAGAAAATTACAGAACGTAACATATCTTGGAAGCGTGATTGAAGCGAGAGGTGAAAATATATAGGATCTAATGAGTAGAGGACAGCAGGGAGAGTTGTTCTATAAACGTGTAAGAGACCTGTTATGGAGAAGAGTTATGGAGAAGAGAAGTGCCCCTGAAGTGTAAGAAAGTGTTGTACATAGCATACTTTTTACCCATGTCACTTATGCAGTTTAACATGGACAATTAATGTAAGAAAGACTCGGAAAGTGGAGGCCATGGGAATTATGTTTGTGAGGAACATGTTAGCAGTCACAAAGAGAAACAAAATAAGGAATTAAGATATCCAGGAAAGATTGAGAGTAGAGGGAGTACATGGGATAGTAGAGAAAGCAATAATGAGATCATATGGGCATGTAATGAGGATGGAGAAGGAAAGGATGCCCAAAGAAAATCATGGAAATAAAGTATATAGAAAAAGAGACTCTAAGGGAGGCCGAGAAAGAGATGGGTGGAGCAGCTAAAAGGAAGTGTGCAAGTGAGAGTAAAATAATTTCAGCAATTAAAGGAGGAAAAAATAATGGAAGGATAGATGAAGATGGAGGTATTTTACTAAAAAAACCTGGCCAAAGGTTGGAAAAATTTGATGATGATAAGATTAAATTCTGGCTTCATAAAGTTTACATTTAAAATTCAAAATAAACACTAAAACGTTATTTGATATATTTATGTGTAGAGTCACTATCTAAAATCAAATAAAAACTCTCACATGTTTAATTTCAACAAAACGTGCGGCTTCCCCCATCTCTTATCATTGTCTTCTCAGAAGTGGGAGAGGTTTAGAATCGAAGCGACTTCATTTGAAGTCATTTCTCCAGCGATCTGTTAAAACATTGACACGAGTTCCAAAGTACGTATAGTTCATACTTGGAGCACGTTGCACTTTTATGAAACCTTGTCGAAGCCTTGTACCCTAAGAGGTACAGATGTCTTACCGTTGGTTTACCATAAAGGGGGATAGTTGAGTTCTATAGTTTAGTAGAGTAGTATCGTTTTCTAAAAAGCTCGTGACGTAAAGAGCGCTTGAAGTTCGATATCCCCAATTGAAATTCAAAGAAATAGTTGCGGGTATTTAATAATAGGCACACAATAACTTTTATTCTATCCCCCTTCCCCCCTTTAAATAGCCACCATTCACTCCTTAGCATTTCGATGCATTTCCATTGTTTGGGATGTGGTAGGTTGTTGATTCTTTTCTTTTTTTGATATGTATATTTGGAGTGGTGTAACTTAGTTGTGAGTAAATAAATACAAAGATTTGGAAGTGTTATCATTTCCACACTTTTGAGTTCTGAGTCTATTAGGAATACATGAGGTTCGGAAGTATGCATAGCTTTATTTGTTAAGGAGAAGAGCAGTGTGTGGTCCGTGCCGATGGTTCTTTCTGCGCATGCGTCACTTGAAACACAAACGAAGTTAAAAAAAAAAGTAGCCGCTTCGGTAGTCGCATGGTTTAAGACAGCGATTATTAATAGGGGGGCCGCGAAAGGTTTTTGAAGAGCCTCGAGAAATTAATTTAAAACGTTATTTGGTTATTAATGAAATCAATTATCTTAAATTTTACGTTTTAGATGAAAGGATTCGATGATCGTAAATATGTAAGTAGAGTATACTATTGATTTTCCGGGGACGGTGATGGAAAGGAGGGGAGGGGAAGCACGGAAAATATATAACTCACGAATAGTACAAATAATGCCCATCTGCTTACCATCGCCATTAAATCTGTTGCCCTTTGTTTCTACTTGTTTATGTGAAAAGGGATTTTCCACAATGGTAAATATTTAAACGAATAAGCAAAATCGACTCCTAATCGACTCCTGCATTCGAATAGCATTAGGTAATACAATTTAAACACGAATATACAAATTAGTGAAAAGTGTTCCAAGGTATCACTCTAGACTATACTGCTGATGATGGGGGAATCGGGGTTCGATCCTGGTCGGGTGCACCGAGAGCGGTTTTTCATTCTACCTCCACGCAAATACGGGTTCACTTCATCTGAATACAACCTTACTCATCTCTAACACATTTGATCAATTAATATATAGGCATGTAGCCCGAATGGGTAGTAAGAAGCAGTGCTAAAAAAAATTAGTTGAATTTAGTTTATTTTGGGGAGAATGCTTTATATAATACGGTTTCATTTTGTAGGCCTACCTTGTAATTTTAAACATACGAATAAGTAAAGGTAATATATTTTATCATTATGAAGGAAATGTAAATAGTATTTACTATCTTAAAGATAAAGTCAAATTTATAAGGAGGACTATTTATATAATAAAAAACATATATTTTGCAGTTCAATTAGTTGTAGATTAACATTGTGAATATTGATTGTTGTGTTTGTCCTAAAACTAAGTTATATTAAATCACTAATAACCAACAGCCTGCTTTGGTGGCCGCATGGTCTAAGTTGTCACTCTCGTGTTGGACTAGACTGCTGATGACAGTGACATCGGGGTTCGAATCACGGTCGGGTAGAGGCATACTGAGGGTGGTTTTACCAAATGTTTTCTCACCCTCCCTCCCTGCAAATGTGGGTACACTTCCCTAAATTCAACCTTTATCATCCTTAGATCCTTTGCTTGATTAGAAAATATAAATACAACCTGAGCAGGTAGTAAGGTACACTGCTAAAAAATAAAAAAAACACGAGTACCATAAATGATCTACTAATACTGATAGATAATGATAGAAACGATTACGTATTGGGTATAATCCTTCACAATAGCTTAAGTTTCACATGTAATTTATATTTAAAAATTGATTTGAAAAGGATTTTGAAACCTGAAAAATCACATTTTTTAAAGTATTATATTATTATTCGACTTTAAAATATATTATCTCAATTTTTTTTAAAAAGTATGTTTATTGTTTTCAGGCACTGTTCAGTTCTTGATGTATGACAATTATTATTATTATTATTATTAAAAGCATGACTAGTATATTAAAATAAGTAGAGTGGGTAAATTAATAAATAATAATTTTACTAAAACAATAGAACAATAATTTACAGTTAAAATCATAAACAAAAGTTGTCAATAATAAAAAGAGTAGCCTAAATAGTCAAAGCTTGATTAAAATGTTTATAAACTTTAAAGAGTAATAAAGACATGTAACATCTAAAAAAATCGAAACTATTAGTTTTTAAAAAGTTTTTAAAATTTTAACCTAGAGATTATGATGAATTCTTATGTTTGATGTGTGCCCGAACCCAAAAATTTAATTTTATAATTCTGTCTATTCCTATATCTGTCTTTCTGTCTGTCTGTATGTCTGTCTGTCTATCCTTGGCTACAGATCTAAAACTATTTGATGCATGTTGTTCAAACTTGACATCTAGATGTCATAAAGCAATAAGTCATGACATTTTTTCTATTTTGACCCTAGCCCTCAAATTAAACGTGGTTTACAAAGGAGTGTTGTTGTTTTTTAGTTACAAATTTTTCAAAAATTGTTCTAACCATTTTATCTAAAATGGATACCTAGGGGGTGGTTGACCTCTCAAATAACACTGTAAACTTGGGTTTTGGGGTAACAGTTTATTAAAGGATAGTTGTAGGCCTACTGATTATTGATTTTCTTAGTTAGAAACATTTTGGAAATGACTCTAATGATTTTGTTTAAAATGTATGCCTGGAGAATGTTTGGCATGACAAATAAAACTGTATACTTATTTTATGGGGAGGTAATCTCAATTAAGGGTAGTTTGTTGATAGCAGTTTTTATTTAATTAAAATAATACATTAGCGATTTGTTTCAAAAGGGCTGTTAAGTTGCTTACGTTATAAATAATTGTGTAGGCTTATATTTTTTTCCAAAAATAATAATTTAAAAGTTGTTTACAGGTGACAGGTTTTGTCAAATTTTATGATTTCTTTACTTTCTCTAAAGCTTTTGCTCAAAATTGATATCGCGGGACTATTTAACATGATCAATAATAGTGTATGTTTATTTGCTAAAACCCGCATCGGTGGCGTAGTTGGCTAACGCGCTAGTCGTGTTGAGCTCGACCGCCAAGGACGGGGAGATCGAGGTTCGAATCTCGGTCGGATGAGCTGGGGGTGGTTTTTCCTAAATGGTTTTCCACTCTCCCTCCACGCAAATGCGGGTTCACTTCCTCTAATTCAACCTTCCCAATTCCCAATCAATTAGCGTAATTAGTACTTAAAGCGTGTAACCCAAACGGGTAGTAAGACGCAGTGCTAAATAATAATAATAATATTTGCTAAAATAATTTAATCTAATGTAAGTTTTCTAATGACAAATTCAAAAAAAAAAATCTAAATGGGTCTTAAAGATTACATTAAAAATGGATAGGCCTATATGGTAATATTATTTCATAATAAATAGGAATAATCCTATATTTTTACAAATTAAAATTAATTATAGGCTAATTTACAAATTACTTATTTTTGAACATTTGAAATTAGTTAAAACTATTTGAACAATCTAGTTTTCAATTTATGTATAGATAATTTGTAATTAACGAGATGATATGTTTGTTTGTATGAGGAAAACTTTTAAGTGAATTTTATTGGAATAAAATTTTTGAAAGTTTTCTTCACAGCTATAATACACAATATGATAATTTTTTTGCAATTGTGTGGTACCATTTATTTAAATTTTACCCTATAAGTTAGGAAGCTTACCTTGTACTATTCCACTATAAATATAGCTTATAAGAGAGCAACAGTGTAATACGTTAACGTAGGCGTGCTGACTTTCAGGGTAGACGGAGTGAACTACATATGGATACTCTTGTCCCAAACGTAGTCAGTATAAAATAAACAAATTGAACATTTTTATACCTTCTTACAATATCCTTATGCCCTCACCAATTAATATCCGTCCCAGTGGTCGAGCGGTTCAAGATAAAGCCGCCAGGAACTCTGCCTGGTCTGACACCGGGGAAGGAGGTTCCACAACAACGTTTTCCGGTTTTTTAGCGTAATCTTTTTATTCTACTCTCACGACCCATGGTAATAAGGTTATGTATTTAAGGCGTGCTGCCCTAGGTTAAGGTTTATAAGTCGTGGAAATCATGTCTACCCATTCGACTATCGGCAAATAAGGTCAGCGGTAAAAAGCTTGATTGACATTTAAGGTCTAGGTTCGATTCTCAACCAAGCACACTGAGAAGGCCTTAAAGACTTCACTTTCATATTGTCTGTCCAGACATTCAGTTACTTATTATTAATTTTCCGCATCCTGTGTCTTGATGTCCTGACTTTAATTGCTGATGGTCATCACTGCTGATACTCATTCCGCTTGTGATTTTATTAGAAAACTTGAAGTACTCCACTAAGTTAACTAATTTGTTCACGCCCGTCCCCCACAACGTCTTAATACCCATCCGGACTACACGTGGGCATCCATTATCTATTTTAATGGGGTAGGGAAAGTAGAATTTAGAGGAGATATACCAACTTTTGCGTGGAGGCAGAGTGAGAAACCAATTTTTTTAAACAATCTCAGTACTCCCATTTGGTACTCAAACCTGACCTCTTCATGATCTGATCAGCTAGTCTTAGATAATCTTGACATTTAGTTGACATGCTCATCAATGCGAGTAAGTAAACGATATTATCTCTGCCGTGCTAATACAACCTGATCCACATCGGTGATCGCATGGTTTTAACGCGTCACTCTCGTGCTATGCTGGATTCCCGATGAGGGGAGGATGGGAATTAAATCTCGGTTGGGTGTAATGGGAATGATATTTACTGATTTGTTTATCGTTCCTCCTCTACGCAAATGTGGGTAAACTTTCTCAAAAACCTTACATTCCTCATACCTGCCCCATTAGTGTAAGTATGCGAACAGCCCAAACGGGTAGTAAAGCGGGGTGCACACACAAAATAAAAGGTATTAACTAATTTAGATAAGAATGTAACTTTTTTTTCTGTTATAAAAGTTGCTAGGATAATTTTCATATATATACATCAAATCATGTGATTTTCAAATGTAAATTTTCATATATTTTTTCAATAGCTATAATATAATACTAAAACTAAAGTTAAATGGTATAGTTGTTGACTGTTAAAACTATGTTTGGATTTTCTTGGAGTGTCTTCCGAACCAGAATCCTATCATAAGTTAAGGACGTTGCCTGCCTGTGACGTCACGGACGGCCAAGATGGAATCTCCCATGTTAATGAATTTACGTTTTACTCGGCGAGTTTTAAAGATATAACGTTGAAATAAAAACTATACATTCTTATGTAAGTCTAAAAATAGTTCTACAAAGTCATAAAATTATTAGTTTTATCTTTAAGTTTTTTTAACGTATATTTTATAAATCATCGACAGCTTAGGCTATTCGGCTTGGTCATGAAAATGCCGTGTAGGAGTCTTTTGACCAAGATATAGATTAAAAAATAGTCTGTGATAGCATATGTCCTCCGAGAATAGGAAACAAGAAAAAAAGAAAGTCAATGTTTTCAAGGCGCAAATATTATAGTGAGTGTGTAAACTCGTAAGAGGAAGAGCGGGGGGGGTTATCAGCACATAGACAAGAGCCCTCTTAAGGTGAACCTCTCATTTTCTTCCCTTTCTCTCTATTTCGTACATTGGTGTCTAAGTGAGACAGAGATAGCTTAGACTGCTTAGGTGCGTCAAGCTAAGATGCAACCCGCTTCGCAAAATAGCTTCGTAATCTTCAAGTAGACAACGTCGTTAAGTGTTTTTATTTTATTTTCTCTATCTTCACGTGCAGTACAGATTAAGAGAGAAGTATATGTCGCCTGGACAACAGTCGCGAGACGAGACCCGCAAAGGAACTTATTATAGCAACCATTTTGTCAACAGCCTTCTGTGAAGGGTCCACACTGCGTTTAGTTGGGTTTGGCTAGTTGCCTCATTTATCAAGGCAACCCCTCAAGTCCTGACGACCCCGAGGTGTAACTTATCGTCTAGATTATTACCCCCTTCCCTCCTCTTTCACCCCACGTTAGGCTTTGTGCGCCAATCGCTGCTCATCTGCTATATTTTCAGAAAGGAGGGGGAAGCTACGTGTTGTTCGAAGGTAGTGAAGATGACAAGCAGGTTTTCTGCAACTGAAAGGAGTCGCTAGTATATACATGGCAAAGAAAAAGAAAGGGTCGGGTGGGGAAAAAGAGGAGAAAAAAATGGCGATGAAAGATGTGGTTTCTGCATGGTGTTAGAAAAGAAGATGAAAAAGAAGAGCTCTTATTGGGCGTAGGGGAAAGGGAAATGCATAAGGACATAAAAGAAATAGACGATAAAGGGATGGGGGGGATGAGAGAAAGAAGTTATAAAAAAAGGGTGTGATGTAAGTAGAAGTTGGAAGTCAGACTGAGTTAGCGTTTTGTGATATATATTCTTACCCCTACGTTAAAACGTTAGGAAGGTGTGTTTGTGTTAGTGTGTGTCTATGAAAGGGGGAGCAGTAAAGGGAAGAAATGGGATACAATAAAAAAGGGGTGCTAAAGAATAATAGTTAGATAAAAGTAGAGAGTATGATTATATCGTGAAGGCACTCCTCACTTAAGTGAAATAAGATATCACGGAGGGAGTCATTTAATTTTACACGTTTTTTTTATCTTTGAGTTATAAAAGAAAGAAGTTTTGATTTTATATATTAGGCCTACTATTTAAAAAAAAATCACAAATAAAATATAAGACATTTATCCTTTTTTACAGAATTTGAGGCAGCTTAATAATTCTAGGTCTATTTTAACAAAATTAAGAGTTTGTTTGTCTGTCAATGAACATTGCTCAGTATCTATCGCACACAAAGGGCAGAAATGTTAAAATTAGTAACCCCATGTGAATAAACATGTGCACCTCAAGGCTGTAATTTTAAATTATTGATTAGCTTTTTTTTATGTATGAAGAACTACGTTGGAAGAAATAAGACAAATATATTTATTTTCTATTCAATTTTTTATTCTATTCGTTGCCAGGGGTATTTCTGTTAGCGTAATGCGCTCTTCCTTTGACAAAGCCGTCATATGTCATCCAAATCTGCGAGGAACATAATACGTCCACAGACATTTTACTCCCTAAATTTTCAGACTTTTGACTCATCCTGTATAGTAAAACTAGCTTTGTACCAATTTTACATTTTATTTTTCTAAGATCCTCAAAACTTAAAGTGGGATGGAAGTGAACTCATGATGGTGTCAGTATTTTTACATTTCTTATAAAAAAGATATATCTTTTTTTGTAAAAAATAAACAAAATATTGCCTTACTATAGTTGTTGGGTTAATTCTATACGCCTAGCAATTTCAACCGTTCTTGAATACCTATAGTGGGTATGGTGGAATTTGAACAATGCTGACTCTTAGTCTTATATTTATCATATTACTAAGTCTAGAGAATTAAACTAAACGTGTCTACTTAAGTAAGATGGTATTTATCTTAATCAATAAAGATTTTTGTTTTAAAAACTATAAAATATGGACTTTAGCTCGTGTTCCCTTGCACTCTATCATAATTATTTGTAGATTAGCATGATTGACTTAATGGATGAATTATTCTTTTTCTTCATAGGTCAGCATTTATAGAATAGCAATTTGCGGAAGTATTGATCTTACATAGGGGATTTTGACAGATCATAAGATTTTGAGCATATATGGACTACATTATTTAAAGGAGCCTAAACTTTTAATTTATTTACTCAGAGGCGTTATCCCTTTTGTCTAAAAAATAAAATATTATAAAATCTAGTTTTATTTAGTCTTTTTCTAAAGATTAGTGTATATAATCTTATATAGTAATTTTGGAAATATTAATGGGCAGCTAATGTTGCAGTACATGTTGATTATGTTAGACTCTAGATTTGGTACGTCGAATGGAAGTAATAAAGCAATATAAGCGCGATATGATAGCTAAATACGCTCAAATACTTTCAATTGTTTTTCACTGCATATGAAGATTAAAAAAATGACCTTGCAACATACGTATGGAGAATTTCTCAATTTAACATATAGAAAGATATATAATATGACAAGTAATCTAAAGATATTCCCTAAATATTGATTTATGGCTCTGAGGGAAAAATAAACTCAACCTAAAATGTGTAAAAGAAGAAAATGACTTCAAAAAATACATTAGATAATTAAATTAAGCTTTAAAATAAATAAACTGAGATTTTTTATTTATTTTAATTTTATAAATAACCTGAAGTAACACCTTGCAAAAATTCTACGAATATTTTTAATTTGACGTCAGCGCTAACATAAATATTATTAAACCCACTTCGGTGGCCGCGTGGTCTAACGCACGACTATCGCAATAGACTGTCAACGACAACAAAATTGAGGTTCAAATTTCGGTCGGGTGTACTGAGGGTGAGTTTTACAAAATAATTTTCTATTTTACTTCCACGGTAATGCAGGTAGACTTCCTAATAATATAACCTTCCTAATCCCGAAACCCACTAGCGTAATTAGTACGTATTCGTATAACCAGAACTGGTGGTAAGACGCGGTGCTAAAAAACTTGTATTAAAATTAAAATAATTGCTGTATCACACATAGGAATAGTGACCATTTCCAAGGAAAGTATTATAATTTTGACATTGCATGGACCATTGGGAGTAAATAATTATCACTTGACTATAACAATTATGAATATAATATATACAGAATGTTCGGAAACTCATAGCCCAAACTGCACATACGTACAGCTTGTTTGAACCAAAAGTAATACAAAATCCCTAAACACTTAGATTCACAAAACTATACTAACACCATTGAATTGTTTTAAAATTTCGGCGTACAGCGCCGGGAGAGAAATGTTATCAAGCATGCGTGTACAACCAGTTGCATAGCACATGTAATAATGGAAACTACTCTCTTGTGTTGTAGGATCGTTAATGATGACCCTCAGGTCTAAATGGTCTGGTGTGTTGTTTACTACTAATTGTGGTATGTTTTGTTGCCGTGCTCCAAGATGTAGAGGTGTGCAGTGCCACGCGCCTAGCTCCTATGCAACTTGTTGTACACGCATGCTTGAATAGGTATGCTCTCCCGGCGCTGAACGCTGAAACTTTGAAAACAATTTAATGGTATTAACTCAGGTTTCCGGATATAAGTGTATAGAGATTTTGTATTATTTTTTGTTCAAACAAACTATATGTGCAGTTTGGGCTATGAGTTTCTGAATATTATGTATATACATACCTAATCATTCCAATTCCTTAAGGTATAAGCAATAAAATGTGAATACTGTATAGACCACAAAACAAAAAATCCTTACTTAATCCATCCTCATTAACTTTCTCCATACTTCCCTATCCTAGCATGCTCGCTTCGCTTTAACAACATCCATACACTGGGTCATACATGTAATTTTATTCTTAAAACTCTTAATGTTTTTCTTTTTCACTTTTCCGTCTACCACATTTAGCCACAACTTACATGGCCCAGCCCTTCCTTTTGATTCACACCCTCTACCTACATATATGTGCTTCGTCACTCGATCCACACTCGTCCTGTCAACCAACGCTAAACGCTTCTTTTCACATTGACTTATTGGATTTCCTTTCAAACCTAGCTCTTTCAGCACCCATTCATTAATGACTATGTCCATAAGAGTTTTTCCAACTAAATGTATTTAATATCTCACTCCAACCGCATTCATCTTACGCTTCACACCCATAAAACAATGTTGGCGTTAACACACTTTTATATACTGCCATCTTTGACTCATGATACTACTTCATTCTTGGCAATAGTCCACATACATCCAACTACTCTCTGAGATGCATTCACCCATCTGTCGATTTCAACATCCATCCTTCCATTTTTACAGAACATTCTGCTCAGATACCCAAAATAATTTACTTGTTATAACAGTTTTCCATTTATAATAAGCTGACAATCATTTCCTGAGCCGTACTCATTAAAAAAACTACCGCCTCAATTTTGGAGACACTTTATACGAATATTCACGTGTATACTCGATACAAACAGATGGAGGAACGAAAGCAATAACATTTATAATACTTTAATTATCATTAAAAAAATTACCTATATTTAAAAATAATCTTTTGTAGTTGAACCAAGAAAATAAGTAAGTTCTATATTTGAAGTAACTATAATACAACACCCAATGATTTAAAGAGTAATATGTAATAAGATAATTTGTGACTAGATTTTTAAATTTATATTTATAATTTTTTAAGATTTTTATTAGATTAATATATATTTATAGATTCATCATTTTCTTGATTTTTCATTGGTATTTAAAATTGAGATAAATAGAGTATTGTATTAACCCGCAGTCCACTATTACTGGTTGGCACGCGGACCAAACGTCAAGCTCATTATTCTGGATTTTTGCTGATAGAGCTGAATATACTAAGGTTGTTTTTTCCTAAACTGTTTCCCACTTTCCCTTCACAAAATTTGGGGTACATTTCTTCTAGATTATACCTTCCTCATTACTACCTATTAATATAATTTAATGCTTATAGCTCGTATTGGTGGTGAGATGCGGAACAAAAAATAAAATGTTCGAAACCATAATCCAAAATAGTAATCATCAAATCTGCAGTGATCGCCTAAAATATATAGTGTATACTTCTCCACATTACTTACCTACTAGCCGCACTGCATAGAGTATTATTGTAAGGCGGAAAACGCAAACACGAGACCTTTACCATATTGTGATTGTCGTTATTTGTGATTAGCCCTAGATGTGTTATTAGTACCTGTAACCTAGCATAGAGTCTTATTTTATTTACATGGTGATATCAATAGTTGTTGAAAATTTGTCATGAGCATACTGGCATTAGGTGAAAAACTTTTTAAATTAAGACAAAAAGTCATAATTAAATCCCAGGACACCCTGAACCGATGATATCTAAGGACTGTTAAGAGGACCGACTCATTAAGCGAGAACTTGCCACGCAGACTGAAAAGAAATAGATTTTCATTTCACAATAACTTAAATCAAAAGTTCGTACCCTTAATACATTTCAAATTAATGAATAATTTCAGAACATATATCTAAATGCATTAACATGTGTTAGGAAATTTTCTTACGTTCCTGGGTGGCAATTTACTTATTTGTTGTTTACAACGACTCTATGTCGTCAGCTTATCTTTTCTTTTGTTTAGTATCCCCACACCTTATTGTAAATATTTGTGAAATATAATCACTTCGAGGCAGCTGACCTAAAGAATTTAAATTTGATATTTCTACTGGAGACATATTTGATTCCTTTTGACCAAAAAATATTTTTGACACAATAAATGCGAAAATGCTGCCCTAAGATCGCGTTTGCTTTACTTTCCCNGAAGATGTGTATATGGTTTAAAATCATGATTTCTCCGTTAATAAAGAAGAAGTAATAAACTTGTATTAATAAATATGATCTTCAACCATATAGGGCTCTCACTTTTAATAAAGTAGTAATTAATACTGATAGTATGACTGATCGTGTTTGGGTGGTACTGATGGACTGATGGATGGACTACGAAAATACTGATGTTATCTGAATTTTCTGATCACATCAGATCAGTCGATCAGTCTTGCAAGTGGTACTGACAGTATGACTGACCGTGCGAGCGCGCCCGTCAGTATTTCCTTCAGTCTCAGTAGCAAACATAGACTTCCCACGTCTTTTTATCATCCACGTTCTTACACGTTGCATGCAGAAGTTGAGACTGATAAAAATAATTATACAAAGACTGACCGTGTACGGTCTCGTTATAAATACTGATACGTACTGACAGTCTTACTGATCGTGTAGGGGACCTATACCGTTTTCAAGAGCGCTTTCTGCATAAAAACAATGAAAATTTTGGAAAATGTCTTTCCTCTAGTGGCTTCGCCCCCCAAAACTACACCATTTTCCATTCTCCATTTACCATTAGATATACCAGTACTGGTACGCTTCACACAAGCACAACTAATCGATGATCTTAATCAAAGAGCAGGTAGAAACCGCCTCACATGTGTAAACTGTAGGCCTCCAAGTTGTCATCTTGATATACTTATTCTCTTACTACCCGTTTGGATTATACGCTTATATATTAATTATGCCAATGGTTTTAGGGATGGGTAAGGTTACATAAATAGGAAGTGTACCTGCATTTGTGTTGAGAGAGAGTAGAAACCATTTTGGAAAAATCACCCTCAGTATACCCTACCGAGATTCGAACCTCAATCTCCCGGTCATCGTTAGTCTAGTCTACTGCTAGATTGGTGCCTTAGACAATGTGGCCACCAAAGTGGGTGATATTGTTCTCAAAATATTGAGTTAATTTTAGGTAAAACCTTTCAGAGTAAAATCTCAATCCAATTTAACACTTGTGCTTCTTTTATCTTTCTACATTTAACTTCCGGACACAATTTGTATTGTGTGGTTGAGAGCATTTAGTCGTTTATCTTCAGTCTGGGACCAGCTCTCTTTCTTAAATTTGGCTCAAATCCCGACTTGGATATATATTTAATGTGAAAGCAGGCAAGTTATCTTACGAATGGCTCGACACATTATTTCAGCCGGTAGCACATCTGTCTTGTGACCTAGAGGTCCCAGACTTGACTAGCTGCACGGACCGAATTAATCCCTGTGCAGCTGTGTTGGTTGTATTTCGTTAGATAATAAATCAATGATCTAGAGACTGAGTGTTATAGTTGTTATAGTTAATATTATTATTATTATTATTATTATTATTATTAGGTTTCTGTCTTAAGACTACCCCGAACATGCTTTAAAGACCGCATTGGTGAACACGCGATTAGGCGCGTATTATCTGGTTTGTCAGTGAAAGAGGTTTGGGTTCAAATAACAGCCGTGGTGTACAGATGTGTTTTTATTCAATATTTTTCCACTCTACTTGGACGCAAACATGGGTTTATGCCCTTTAAAGTCAACCCTCCTCAGCCTTACCCTATTAGTGTAGTTGTGCAGATATTTCGGACGGGTAGTAAGGTTTGATGCACACAAAAAGGAGGAAAAACTTAATTCAAGTAGTTATATTTAAGTTTAAAAGGGTGATACAAGCCACCAATAAACGATAACGTGTTTTCAATAACAATAACAGTTATAATTACTGAAATAACACTAAATCGTGAATGTAAGCTGCGCGCGAGAGGTACTGCCGCCATCTAGCGACTTGTAAACAGCCAGCTCGGTGTATGTGTTCTCCTCCTCCCCCCTTCTTCACCGTGTTATCATCCAGTTTCTGGCTGAGCGGGTCTGCTATATAACGCGCCACCGCCTTATCTCGCAACGGTCCTCGAGACGTGCGCTCACCCCCTGCCCCGAACCCCCCTCTCCATGTTCACCGTCAGCCCCCTGCCCCAACCTTGCGACACCCTGATACCTCTTACAACCATGCTGCTCTCCTTGTCTCCCGGCTTACTGCGCGTGTCGAGAAAATGCATCAACAAAATACAGGAAGAAAAAAAATAAGGCGATCATATCTAACGACATACAACAAACTAACCTTATTATTTTGATTTGTTGTATCTATAAACATAATAGTTTAAATAAGGAAATACTAGTGGCAGATCCATACCAAGGGGAGGGGGCTTGGTGGGGGGGATTGATCACCCCTCCTCCTCCTGAAAACATTATTAATAATGTATCTTTGTATTTCTCCCAAACGCCTAGGTTATGGTACCTTATTGAAGTCTTGTAAAAGCATAACACCTACAACCAATAATATGTTTAAAACAACTTTAAATAGTGCCAAGAAGAAATTGATATGAAAAATCCCTTGCCATCTTTTGTTAGGGATCCACCGCAAACCACCTGTCCCCATCTACAGGCCCCGTTCCCGTAAGTTCGTGGTCCGTAGTCCGTGATACGTAAGAAATCGATGCGACAGTATCAGAAGGTTGATCTATCTACAGAGTCCTAATCCGTATCCTTATCCTGGTCCGTACTCCGTATATGGTGGCTAACTTTTAACTTTCTAAGGACTCATTTATCAGGACTACCAATCACAGTTAAGTAAATATTTATGAGAGCATCGAAATAAAAGCACCAATGGCAGCGAAAGGATCCGTTGTTAATTATAAGTTTGATAGCTCAAATCGTGTTATAAATAGGCCTATTTACATTATGATTGTGATTGTGATTAACCTACATTTCAAGTATATCCAAAACTTTTTCTCAAAAAGTTGTTTTAGATTATTTTATCTGTCAGCTGACTGCTTCGCGGTTCCTCCTTGATGTAGACGATTTTATTTCTAAGATTTTTATTGGATTACTCTGGTTATCTCATTGGTCGGCACGGTCACGTGATGGGAGGTGTAGACGCGAATAGAAATTCTAAGGACCAAACAAGGACCATGGAATTACGGATGGGGCTTAAGTTAGAACTTCCTCTCCTTTCTTTCCAATAAATGTCAGGGTACGGACTGGTGCAAGGACAAATTGGTTCACTGATCCACCGGGGAGGTTTGTTCGTCTAAAATAGCCTTCTTGCCCACTTGATAACCACATTTAAAATACATCAACAAAATGAATATTGAAAGACTCGACACTGCACGGTACTTGCCGACTCTGCTTTTGTTAGTTCTATTATAATGTCTAATCTATCTATATATAGTTTTTTGTTTCTTTCCAACATGTCTTGGCTACCGTTTGGGCTATACGAATCTATTAATAACGCTAGTGAAGTATAAAGTATAAAGTAATCGCAGAGTCAACGAAACTATATATATATTGTTTCGTTTCGTTGACTCTGCGATTAAACAAATTGGTTGAAAAGTCACTTTAAAGGTGTTGTCTCTTTATAAAAAAAATTGTACATCCATTATTGTTTACAACCTGTGGCCTGAGTCAGTTTTTTATTCAAGCCATATATTTTCCACTATCGGATTGCTTGGCCTGTCATAGCTGCATATGCCTTATAAACTAACTTAAGACTAAGACAGACACAACATCCATTTCCGGGCACTACTTTGTCAATGTGAAAGAGTAAACCCATATTTACATCAATGATATATTTGCGATCATGCTGGGAATCGAACTCGGGACACTTTGCTCCGTAGACAGACAAGCTACCGACTGAGCTTAAGTTATTTATAAACCTGTATTTTTCATTTGTCATCTTGAAATAAAAAAATAAAAATATATTTCAACCTTTTTAACTTAAGAAAATTGAAAAATGGCACCTGTACATGGGAATCAAACCCGGAACCTTTTGCTTAGTACTAAGCAAAAAGGTCCCGGGTTCGATTCCCGTGTCCAGGTGTCATTTTTTAATTTTCAGAATAGGATACCTAGATGCGAGTAGATCCTCACAAAAACAAATATAATAGTTTTAGCTAATTGATTCTTATTTTTAACTTTGTTTCCCAAAACATTAAATTGCTGACTCTCCCTTCGAATAAGTGTTATAATATATACATATTACACACATATATAGGCTATTACAGTAAATGCGTGTGTTTATATGGAAAGGAGCGATATGTTAGAGAGGCTAGCGCTGACAATTTTTATTGGCTTCATGAGATGCGCCTCTTTCCTGGAGCAAAATAAAACTTGCCGGAATGCAAACATGTTCATCGTTGGACATACAACGTTCTACTTTTACACCTTCGACTTACAAATGGGAAGCTGATAACGCGAGCTAGCGCTCTGCCGGAAGAAAACAGACGACGCGCTCTAGGTAGGAAGGGGTGGAGAAGGAGAAAGGGGGGAGGGGGGGCGACGTTGCTGTAGTCGGAGGAGAGAAGTCGAAACACTATCGAGATGCTGAAATTTTTTTTTTTAGTTGATTCGTCGTAAAATGGTCCGACAGTAGAATGATGTAGGAAAGGTCGGGTTGGGTTATTGAACCCGGAACCTTGGGCCTTGAATTCTATGCCGGGGTAAACTAGATTTTTTTCCCTTTCTTTACTCAAATACGGTTACATTTTCTCTGAAGTCTACTTTTCTCGCCTTTATCACATTAGTGTAAATATGTGGCTAGCCCGAAAGGGTAGTAAGACGCAAATTATGAGAGAGGGGTGATTTTTACTTTAATATTTCCATCCTCTCTCCACGATAATGTGGATAGATTTACCCTAAATTACTCAAGCTATTCATAAAACATAAGTATATATTATATGGCCTACATAATACAATTTGAGAGCAGGTTTACAAATGTGGCTTGTTCAAAGAATAGAGAGTATATCTATTCAAATAAATATAAATAACTTTTTGCGAGGTCCTCTTGGGACAGAGTTTCTTATTTGTGGACTACTTTAAACATAGGTCTCTTAAATATGTATTATAGACCTTGGGGTTAAATATGTTATTTGAAAGAACGTTTATCAACATTTTTTATAATTTTATAAAAATGGGGAAAACCACCTCCAGTGAACTCGGCCGGGATTCGAACCAAGTCATTCAAGCCCCTTTACCTTCCAGGTCATAGGCACAAACAACTGCACCAACCAGTTATTTTCGAAAAATGGGCTTAGTAACAAAATTACGCGAAGGATAAAATATAAATCCTTCTACAAAATAAGCGAAATATTTAAAAAAAACCTCCGCACCGGTGGGCACGCGGTCTAAATGTCAAGCTCATTTAGTCTGATTTACAGGTGACGGGAGGGTCAGTGCTCGAATCTGGTCCAGGTACATTGAGGGTGTTTTACCTATTTTGTTTCCCTCTCTCTCTCTTTCTCTCTCCACGCAAATTAAGGTAGAGTGCCTCCAAATACTACCTTAATAATCTGTTCCATGCTGGCGGGATTTATATTGCGTGGAACCCGAACTAGTAATGAAACGCGGTGAAAAAATTAACCAAACACCTTATATTTGACTTGTTCGATTAAACTCATATTATAAAACAATTTTGTTCAGTAAAACTTCTTTTGATTTCACAAGTTTTTTTTAAGGTGAAACAATGAAAACTTTCAACCAATGAAGTTTTCTAAGAATCGATATTAGAGGTAGATAAATTAAAACTCAATCAATACGTTTAGTATATGGCTACGGTTTCCTTCTTTTTTTTTATCTTTATTTATTTGTCTCACTTGTGATTGGTTTTCCGTAACCGTCCATAAGGTTAGTTCTCATATAAGCTTTAACCAACTAAAGTCACGTCTACATACACCGTATCCGTAGTCCGTAGTACGTAATTAGAGAGCAACTCCATAGTAACATATTGCTCGGTCTACAAAGTCCTGATTCGTAAGTCTGTACTCAGTAGAACTCCGTAGAAGTCTTGTCAATTTTACCTTTCCGTATGACTGTCGCTACGGACAGCTACGGAGAGCCAATCACAGGTACAGTACATAAATAAGTGAACAGTGATGTACGAAACGAAATGAAATGAACACATCATATTATTATTATTGTTGTTATTATTATTATTGTTATTATTATTATTATTATTATTGTTGTTGTTATTACTATTATTATTATTATTAGCACCACGTCTTACTACCCGTTCGGGTTATACGCACTTACGCTAATGTGTAATGGTAGTAGGGTGATTGTGAGATGAAATGGAGGACCTAGAGTTTAACGTGGAATCCGAACCACGGTGGAGGCCTGGCATTCCCCACATTTACAAGTTGTGACTAATACACGTCTTGTCAAAGGTGAAGGAAGGGTTTGGTAATCAGATAAATCTGTGCCGGGACCAAGGGTCAATCATAGTAAACAGAACGGTCACATTTCATAGACTTATCATATTTTAATGTATACACATTTAATAGAAACTTTATACATAGTCCTTACTGTATTAAGGCACCCTTTAGTCCAAATATTAACAATAATCTCAATAAAATTTTGAAAATATAGATTGTGTTTATGGAATTTCCTGAAATTGTTTTATATCGACTAACTTGATTGGGCAAAACATAAAACTTTTCCATTAGAAGACACAATACTAGGTTATTAAGGATACGCAGTGTGAGAACAAAATTAAAAAGTATACGGACTTAATAGCGTGCATCACATGCCCATAAGCTCTGTGTTACAGTCGGCTTGAAATCGTGAATTTACACTAACAATATTGCACGTGGATCATTTCTGATTAAACATTAATGGAGATAAATAGTTAATAGAAGTTCTTTATATAGAACATTGTTGAAATATTAAATGATATTGGGATAAAAACGTCATTGAAAATGCAATCTAGACCATTTTAGAATGGCTTCAAGGCTAAGCGTTGTGGACAAATTTTTATGCTGTCTTAATAGGAACCTACTATAGTTATAAACAAGAAACTTTGTCACTTTGTCCCCCATCGTAACCACGGAAAATTTCGAGTAATCATTAAAATACGAATGCTCTGCACACATTTCTGGCATTTCGTAGGTGTTTTCTTTTCCCTTTAACGTTCATACCTCGCGCGAGCCGGAAGCTGAGTTGGGCTTGCTATGATGAACGCTCTAGTGACTTTAAGGCAGTGGCGTATTCTCCAGGTATGCTAGTCCTGCGCCGCATACCCATAATATGGACTAGTTTGTTTTAAATTCAATGTTGTCTGTGCTAACTGTGTACATACTAATGTTTAGATTGTTAATAACTATACATGTAATGAATTATTAATTCTAAAACTATATTTAATATTTAGCACCGCGTCTTACTACCCGTTCGGGTTATACGCTTTAAGTACAAATTATTCTTAATGGATTAGGAATTGGGAAGGTTGAATTAGAGGAAGTGAACCCACATTTGCGTGGAGGGAAAGTGGAAAACCATTTAGGAAGAAAAAAAAACAGTTCACCCAACCGAGATTCGAACCTCGATCTCCCCGTCCTCAGCGGTCTGGCTCAACACGAAAAAGCACGTTAGCCAACTACGCCACCGAGGCGGGTAATTCTAAAACTAATATTGATTCATTTTTCAATAATACTGTGTTTTAAGTAATTCTTCTTCCAAAAGGCTCTGCTTAACACAATAGGAAACCCAGGGCCTGCTGCTTGTAAACTCCAAAGCAAGCGAGAGAGGCTCTAATGACCTTGTCCATTGTCCAGGGGGGTGAAACACATTCCTTTCCGCTCGCCCACTAGTAATTGACCAATGAGTTCGGGTTTTTACACCCCAGACCATGCTTATTATGTGTAGCAGGATAAGCATTGTGCCAACTATTGAAAAAAGATTCAAGATCACAATTGTTTATTTATTAAGCTAATTTAGTATAGTTTAAGTAAAAATACATAAAATAAATATATAATTAATTGTAAAATAATAGTTAGAGTACGTAACAAGCTCTAAATAATACACTAATTAAATACATTGAGCTATGTCTAGGCATTGTAGTCACATGTATTATTATATATTTGGCAAACACATCTAATCACTCTTTCAAATTTAGGAATTTCATCAGTGGTAGTGAGAGGAAGGAAGGGGGAGGTTGTAGGGCGGGCGACGAGGCTACTTTAACCATTTGTTGACGGTAATTCTTGTTTTTCTTTAGTAGAAAGGATCGTGGAGTTTTAATAGTGTTATTTTAGTTTTTGTTTTACATTAACGACTTATTAGTCATTGATTATATTAATTATACACCAGAGAATCCCAAAAGTCAGGAGTGTAATATCAACATTTCAATATGATTTAGAAGGAAATGGTAAAATAAAATATATACTCATAAAATTTACTTAATCAGTGGCGCACCCAGCCATTTACTTTGGGGAAGGCATTCAATCAAGGCTGTAGCAAGAATTACATTTTGATGGAGAGAGCGGGTTTGGAGTTGCACAGCCTCCTAATACCTGGAGGTCGAGAATATTTATGAATATTAAATGCTTTTAGAAATCATTTGGAATAGTCGTATGGTAATTAAGAGATTTAAATAATGCAAATGGTATTGAAGCTATTATTTGTGTGTTTTTTTAAATCATTAATTTTGTGTGTGTGACGTTAAACCTTTTGAATATTAGGCCTAGGTCTGAAGCCTGGTATTAAAATGTAGCCTATACATTCGTCCCATCTTCAATGCTAGATATTTTAGTTATACTTCATATTATTTAAATTGCTAATTGTTTGTGGTATTGGGTAAAGGGGGGGTTCAAATACCTTGTTTACCCCTCTCCCCCTTGGGTGAACCACAGCTTACAGTAAAAGATATGTGTAAATATCTTAGCAATAAATCAATGACGTAGCGATAGAATATTAATAATCCGAAATAATCTCCCCTATGTTAGTCAGAGTTAACGCATCTAAATAGCTTCTGGAGCATACATTCTAGAGTTGGGAGACTCGTTTGTTTCCAAGCAGCATTGTGTGAGATAAGTTAGGCTCCAAGAAATAGTTTTAATTGCAACGTGAGTTGGACAATCCACCAGATTCCCTCTCACCAAGATCTGATGGACGCTTTGATCGATGTATCACTTCATTTTACTCTTATTATGATTGTTTGCTTTGAGTATTGCTAATTGTGTGCTTTTAATTACACTATGCTAATTAAATAGGATCTGTCTCTCATATGCATTCAGAAATATGCCCATACCACTCTTAACCCCGACATTAATATTTACTTAAATTTCTAGCCATATAGATATCATTATAATTTGAGGACTGCATAGGTCATAGGTTCTGACTACGAACCCAGAGGTCCCTGGTTTGATTCCTGGTGCTTCCATATTTTCCGAGAAATCTTCCAGGATTATCTGGGAAGCAGTGGGTCTGAAACGGGTTAGACTCAGCCTGGTGTGGATACATAAGGGGCTACTCGAATACAGTAGTAGTGGCTCCGGTATATAAACCTAGTTTAATGGCTGGAGTCATCGTTGTGCTGACCACATGACACCCTCTATCCACAAGAGTTGGCACTAATTCGCCAAACAGTTTGGTAGACACTCGGTAGGTATAGCTTGAATGCAGGCTGACACAATGGAGTTACTTTTATTACATTTTGAGTGGATGGTAAGCATAGTTATGGATAAGTAAAAAAAAGAGAGAATATGAGAGCAGGGAGGGCCTCAACATTTTCTAAGATAGCATACGGTTAATGGAAAATAATGAATGTCCGAGAACCACTGTTCTTTAGGCAGACACCTTCAAATATTTTCCGTGAAATCATCCATTGACGTACTTGGACAATGGTGGTAGAGAGTCCTCGGCCCCCAAATCTTCCCTGCAACTTTTATAGTACAGCATGCCTATTCATTTTCTCAGAATACGCCACTGCTAAAAGCGTACGGGGTTTACGGAATACGGAGATGAGGCTTCACACGGAGTACGGACTGAAGTTTGTGACTGCTTACTGAGAAACCGGCTATTGGGGACTCCAGATCTTACGGACTACATACCTTGTGGATACGGAATGTGTAGATGAGGTTTGATTGTGTTCCCAGTGGTGGATTTGGATGGTGTGCCGTCGGACGAGACCAACTCTGGTGGCGACAACTCTAACGCGGGTTCGAGCACCGGTGAGGACCAGGCCCGTCTCCGACTCAAGAGGAAACTGCAGAGGAACAGGACGTCCTTCACCAACGAGCAGATCGACAGTCTGGAGAAAGGTAAGACTCTTCAAGACCAAGATAACGTGCGGTAATACCGTGAATATTAGTGTATTAGTGTCTTATTCATCGCAATGTTTCATCGAACATAATTAGCCTAGATATTACAACTCAGCTATCATCGTAACGTGTATAAATATTGTCAATAAAATTTTAGCTATACATATTTTGATATAAATATTAAAAAATTAATAAGTATACGCGTTCTGCTATTCCATTAGATTTCATTTCGACTTCCACAATGTTTTCATGGTTTATCTCTGATAAAACATATAATTGATCGAAATGTTTTCAACCACTTGTAATGGATGTATTATTAGAAACTTTGAATGGCATTTGAGTCAGCCTCTCTGATAGATCTCTCGCAAGAATTTAAGCACAAACCCCTTGATGATCTGTGTTAGGGGTTTCGTTCTACCCCAGTTTATAATCACTCCTAAAATGGGAATCCAGCATTGGCACGAGCAGATTTGAGCATCCGTGATATAGTTTATGTATCTATCAAGGCAAGATTAGTTCAGGAGAAAGGATGTATTTGTTGTTCTCTTGACAAATGCTATATTGACCCTAAACAAAAGTTACATGGAAAAAAATCAATGTTTTTATTCTCAATTTAATCATTGAATGGCCAACTAAAATAATTAGTATATCCTCATATATTAATTGATGTGATCTGTGGCTGTCATACTCTATATTTAATGCCAATAACTATAAAACAACACCAATAATATAGTTCAATGTTGTCATCTAACGGCGCATGGTCCGACCTATCCCGGGGTCCTTGGTTCAGCTCCTGACCGGATTAGTATAAGACCTGATTATCCTGGATTCCCCAGCGTCAGTTTATAACTCATTGATAAATTTAAATAAGTTGTGTTCGGGAACCATCATCATCATCATCATCATCAACTGTTTCCAGCCTGTGGCCAGGTCAGTTAAGTAAAACGCCTCCATCTTCCTTTATCCTTCCTCCAATCTTCCTCCTTTAATTTCTTCCATTCTTCTCCTCTCACTTCAACACTTTCTGTTATCTGATCCTCCCATCTATTCCATCTTAAATGAAAACTAATATAAATTAAAGATCACACATTAATAATTAGAATTAATTTATTCCACAATTGGGTTCTGGTTATTAAAGAATGAAAATAAAAAGTTAGTTTGAGTAACTAACTAGTTTGTCTCCAACTGGAGTGACTAGTTCGTCTCCAACTCCCTGATTGCTCGAGCATCTTAACATACGTCTGATCTGTATGATGGTATGATCGTGAGTGTTTATCACATGTCTGATCTGTATGATGGTGTGATTGCGAGTGTTTATCACACGTCTGAT
>CABFOV010000197.1:39279-136029 GCA_902141375.1 Timema poppense | reverse complement strand
TGATCTGTATTATGGTGTTTATCACACGTCTGATCTGTATGATGGTGTGATTGCGAGTGATTCTCCAATGGCTGCCACGAGGTCTCCTCACAACCCTCACACGAACCAAGTAAGCGTCCACACCATTTGGGCGATTTCCCGTAGTTAAAAATAACTCGACCAAAGTCACTGTTATTGTCACTTAAAACACTGAAACTTTGGTCAGGGAAATCTTGTGTTTACTGCTAGTTTATTAATGTAAGTATTGTAAACAATAAAAAAAACTCCATATGTATTGTATCTTTATTTTAGAAAGTGAGACCAAGAGGTGCTCTAATACATCCTTAGCTGTATTTCATAAATTCTGCTAAAGTTAATATGAAAATATATGTTTTGCTTCAATCAATCTTGAGTTTAAAAAAAATGGTATTTTCTAAATGTTTCTTCCTACCAGAAAGTAGAACAGCGATACATTCTGGACTTCTGCATAAAGATGAACACTACCTCCTACCCGTTAGGGTATTCGCATGGTGATAAACAAACGTGGATCAGTAGCTCTGGGTGACATTTATTTCCTCAGTTTGAGTTGATTGCAAGGGTATGTTTGATTGGAATAACTCCATATTAAAACGTATTCATCCAATCCTAGATTTAACTGCTAAGCCTTGTTATTTGACGAAGATAACATCTTCTCACCCCCGCGGTGTAAGGATCCTCGGTATAGCAAAGCAGCTCTAGTAAAGAAAAGACACGAAGATGGCAGGAGCTGGGGTGCTATTGATTTTCGATAGAAAAAAAAAAGGGAAAGGGAACGTCTTCCTTCTTCGGCCGTGTTCCTTTCAATCCGTTCCTTGGCTCGGAGCGTAGCACTTTTCTCGGGGACTAGACACAGATTCCCACTGGAGCGTGTGACAATGCCTCAGTGGATAGGGGGACTGATTTAAAAATGAGGGATGCTCACTTGTTACATAGCAGGAGCTCACGAATGATTTTTTTTCATGCAACTCGTCTTACTAACCTTTCGGGCGTTAAACATTTAAATTAAATTAATCATGAGTGAGGAAAGTGGAATTTAAAGAAGTCTACCCGCATACGCGTGGAGGTAAAGTGAAAAATCATTCAGGAAAAACTATCAACAGTGCACCCGGAAGGGTTTCAAACCCTGACTTACCCGTCACCGGCAAACCAGATTAAATTATTATAATATTTAGTTTGCGTGCTCACACAATGTAGTGGCTAACGATTCTGTCACTAATCCAGGAGGCTAGGATTCTAATCTGAGCGAATCCCTCTAAAGTATATCAACACAAAGGTTACAAATCATTATAATTACAGGAACGTCTGTATGGAGGAGACCACATTCCATTTAATTAAAATGTCCCTTAATTACAATCTTGTATTGTATACTTGCCAACATAGTAGCCTTCTAGAGTCGTAGATAGATGGGGTATCTGATAGCTCACGATAATATTGGTCGTTAAAATATAACTGATGATGCCACACGTCCATTACAGACTCGGCCTTAAATAATGAGTGAAGAATGACCCTGAGCAGGGCATGAATCCTGGCTAACTCAGTGATAAAGCATTGAAACAAAAGTCCCGGGTTGGATTACCGTGTCTGGGTGTCATTTTTCAACTAATCTAAATGAATACTAGGATTAGTTTTCAACATTGTGGTTGTATATCAATGTTTTCATTCTACATCCGATTGAACTCACACAGATACAAGTAGGAAGTATGCCTAAACGTAGGTCAGATAATATAAAAGGGGAGTGCCCTTGTCTCAAATTTCTGTCCAGAAAACAGTGTTCAAATAAATTATGCAATCTAGTGTGGGTACTTTTCTTTTGAAACTACCCATTCTTACAATTTAACTTAGTTCGTTACTAACCGTGGTGTTGAACGTACTAATGATAAAAGTAAATGAGCTTTTAACTAATCATTTCCAAGAAAATAAGATAAGCCAATCATATACTTTTTACTAAATGCTTAAAACTCTCGCAGTTTATATCCATAATTGTTTTGCATGTACTTAACTCACGCGAGCACCCACTAATAAACAGTAAATCAATCCTTCCCGTGCGCTTGCACAACTCGGTACAGACAAGAAAAACCAGCGCCCTTCACCATGAACTTATGAATAGCTGCATTAAATCATATATAATCAAGTTTAAAAGTAAACAACTTCCTTTCATAATAAAATCAACGTAGATGTGCATAGTTAAAAATTGTATTTTGTTTGATTCAGAGTTCGAGAGAACGCATTACCCTGACGTGTTTGCCCGTGAGAGGCTAGCAGCAAAAATTGGGCTCCCCGAAGCGAGGATACAGGTTTGTCACACATTCTGTTGCTTGTATTGTAAGAGAGAAAACATTACGCTGACGTGTTTGCCCGTGAGAGGCTAGAAAAGAAAATTGGGCTCTCCGAAACGAGGATACAGGTTTGTCTCACATTCTGTTGCTTGTATTGTAAGAGAGAAAACATTACGCTGACGTGTTTGCCCGTGAGAGGCTAGAAACGAAAATTGGGCTCTCCGAAACGAGGATACAGGTTTGTCTCACATTCTGTTGCTTGTATTGTAAGAGAGAAAACATTACGCTGACGTGTTTGCCCGTGAGAGGCTAGAAACGAAAATTGGGCTCTCCGAAACGAGGATACAGGTTTGTCTCACATTCTGTTGCTTGTATTGTAAGAGAGAAAACATTACCATGAGGTGTTCGTTCGCCCGTGAAAGGCTAGAAGTGAAAATTGGGCTCCCCGAAATGAGGATACAGGTTTGTCTCACATTCTGTTGCTTGTATTGTGGGAGAGAAAACACCCACCAAAGCACCATCCAGGATTTAAATAACTTTATTTCGAATCAGGATCAATGTCCAATATGGTGGTATATTTTTTCTTATTGTTATTTGTGTTAATTCAAAAGTGTGGGTGATCAAATACTTAAAAGCACATTTTACAACCGATTAGTTTTTCTGTTTTAAAATATCTTCACTCAATCTTGTATATTTGTAAAATATTAAAATATGTTTCACTGGTACAAATTACACTGTTTTAAAAATATTAATACAAAAAAACAAACCACGACGTCTAGTTCAAGCGGTTTTGCATACATAAGTGGTGTGAGTTTTTAGTTTGTGTGATATTTTATTACCTAAAACATCAATATATTTATACATATACACAAAGATACAATAACAGTTTACACTAACCCTGAAGAGCTTTTCAAAACTAGCATTTGAATAGATTACCAATTAAAAAAAAGCGTGAAAATCCTTGGCACCCTGACGGGCTGATAATTAATCTCTCGCGGGAGAAGGGTGGGAAAATAATAGGTGGAGTAAGATTAGTTCTTCAACTATCTACCATTAGTTAACGAGGGAGGAAGAATGTTTCAAGGAAATTCACCAGCATTCGTTTAAAACGGATCTATAAAACCACAGAAGGGAAATAAATCACTCTCAATGTGTGATTCAAATCTGGTCATGTGGTTCGGATTTCACTTCACTCTGTTGGAACTGCAGTGTGGACGAATGTTGGGTTTTGTCGCAGGTGTGGTTCTCCAACAGGAGGGCCAAGTGGAGGAGAGAAGAGAAGCTACGGAACCAGCGTCGCGTGGTGGAGACGCCCAGCGCCTCTCCGCCCCGGTTGCTCAACGGCACCACTTTCTCCAATAGCATGTACCCGTCCATACCTGCACCTATGAGCATGGCCGACTCTTACGGGTGAGGAAACACACAACAGTTCAAATACATTTAATATATTAAGGAATTCCAAGACTTGGAAGAATAGTCACAAAGAATATAGTTCAAGGGCGCCATTTATTGGATCGTTGAAAACCAATTATTATAGAATCGCAAACTTACAAATGTTCCCCTGGAATTAAGTTGTGGTTTATTATTCCAAAATAATATTTACATAAAAATGGAGACAAATAATGCCAACGGCTCTGAACATCTTTTACAGATTTAATTTATAGTGAAACGATTTTTTTTTATATCTGGAAATTACAATTTATCTAATTTTTAACGACACGTTACATAGTTTTTCAACTCTGAAATGAACAATAAAAATTAAATTAATTAAACTAGATTTAGCCTTTACGAATGTAATGAAGGTGATACGAGGATTGTAACATTTAGGGGAAATGAAACTGCCTCTGTAGTCTAGTGGTCAGAGTTCCTAATTAGCAGCTCCGGTTTAGCAAAGTGAGATTAAGAGATGGTTCATTGTGCTGATCACATGACATCCTCTAACCGCAAATTTGGTGCTAACATCACTAACGGCAGCGGCTGCTCAGTTGGTATGGCTCAGTTACATTCTGGAAAGTACCTGCAATTTCGTGGATAAGGCCTGGGAATTTATTTAGCAAGATCTACTCTTATTACACCTGGCTGGGAGTCAATTACCGCCCCTCTCCCTCCCCCGTCATTGGCAAACCAAGCTATGCAAGCTTCACTTTTATTCCGTGTTCCCACTGATGATTTAAATTTAAACTAAAATATACAACAATCATTAAATCCACTGTAAAAATTAATTCTGTTTATCTTCATGCATCTTTGTTTAACCTTGGTAGTAGTCATTATTAATATAACTTTCCATAGTCATGTATTTTTCTATTTTTACAACTTTGAAATAATACTAGAGACAGGACGGATCTCGGGCAGTTCCGGGTTAAAGATGTATGAGTCTTACGTTAAATGTTTAGTTTTGGAAATAGTCAATAAACGGAAGGATTTTAGTAAATAATTCATAACAACATGCGAAGACAAATTATGCTTTTCCCCTTCGAAGCATTATATCTAGCATTGGTGTCAATGCCATACCAATCTAGCGGATGGTGTCAATGTATTCTTTCTTGCAGGTCCATGCCGAGCATGTCCAGTTTCAGCATGTCGGCGGGTCCCCACCACGGAGGTGGCGGTGGAGGGGGTGGCATGGGCCCCAGCCCGGGGGCGTGCAGTCTGCAGCAGAGGGATGGCGGCGGCTATTCTTGCATGACGCGTCCCCCCACCTATGACCCCCTGAGCCTGGGGGCATACGGCAGTCGTCCCTCCCCCTGCAGCCCCACGCAGCCCTACCAGACTATGAACGGTCACCAGTACTCCTCCAACGGCGGCTCCTCCACAGGTATCTCCTTGTTTATTACGTAACTATTTGGATCCACATGTAGAATAGCCAACATAATAGGTAATGTAAGTGGCGTTTATTAATGACAAACCTGCTTTGGTGGCCGCATGGCTTAAGGCATCACTGGGAGATCGTGGTTTGATCCCAAATGGATGTACTTTTTTTTAACATAGAATCTTACTACCCGTTCGGGTTATACGCTTATGTACTAATGACGCTAATGGTTTTAGGGACTAGAAACGTTATATTTATAGGAAGTGTACCCACATTCACGTGGAGGGAGATAGTAAACTCAATTTATAAACCCACCTAACCGAGATTCGAACCCCGATCTCCCCGTCATCGGTAGTCTAGTTTATTGTAAGAGTAGCAGGTTAGAACATGTTGCCATCGAAGCAGTTTTGGATATACTAAAAGTATTTTTTCCTAAATAGTTTTCCACTCTCCCTCCATGCAAATGCGGGTACATGCCCTTTAAATTCAATCTCCCTCATCCCTAGCCTATTACCGTAATTAGTAAATATGTATATAGTCCGAATGGGTAGTTCCTGTAATGCCACGTCATTGTTAAGATTAAGGAACTTCCACTTTTAAATGTAGAGCGTTGTAATATTTATTTCATACATAAATATTGTTTTAATATAAAAGGTATGTAATTAATGTTTTAAATAGTTTTATTTATTTATTTTACCCACTTTGGTGGCCGCGTGGTCTAACGCATGACTCTTGCAGTAAACTATACTGCCGATGACGAGGAGACCAAGGTTTGAATCTCGGTCGGGTGACTGAGGGTGGTTTATCCAACATTATTTTCTACTCTTCCTCCACACAAATGTGGGTACATTTCTCTAAACATAGCCTTCCTCGTCTCTAAAATCACTAGCATAATTAGTACATAAGAGTATAAACTGAACGGGTAGTAAGACGCAGTGTTGAAAAAATCTAAAATGTCTACTTACTAGGCAACAGTTTGAAGAAAAGAATCAAAAAGGTTAGGATTAGAATAAATGTCTGGAATGAGTAAAGTTAAAATGCACAGTAAAAATAATATTGTAAAATATATTTAGATAGATTCTATAAAATGGTAAAGCATAACCTTTCACAAAAGCACTGATAGAGAGAGGGCTTAAAATATTTCAAAAATAGGGGAGCTATTTATATAAAAAAATATAAAACTTTCTTTGGGACTTTGCTGCAGCAGATGAATCGATAAAACTTAATCATATTAAAATATATATCACAAGCTGTCTTTTTCCAATACTCAAAATAGAAAGGCCAGTGAGTTGGCCCTGTAACATTGCACTTCTAAGATATCCTTAATTAGCTTCACTTTTGAAAACTATCTCCCAGCTGTCTCACTAATCACGGGGTAATGTGGTGAATAAAACGTAATCTGAAAAAACTAAGGGGAAGGTTAATTTTTAAAAAATAATGTCTTTAGCTAGCTGTCTTATATTTCCAAAGGTTTTTAAATTTATTTTCTTACAATTGAAAGAAGCTAACCAATTGTTGAGGGTTATACTTAATCATATCCCCATTATATTGGTCACATAAACATTTTGATAAGCGGTAAAGCTCATCATAACTAACTCTGTCTAAAATGTTGGGACTCGAATCCTCAAATTTGTTTATTATTTGTCTGAAGGACTCAAAACGTTATCTCAATCATGAAATTATAATGTCCAGCACTTTAAAATAAACCTGTCTTTAAAAATTATGTTCACTATCTTAGACTCTTTCGTCTTGACTTGGTTCGTTAAAGTGCATTTTTACACGATGGAGTTTCTTCTTTTTAAACTTAAGTTCTATTCCCCATGAAAGTGTAAGTTCTTTACTTGAGTCCTTAATTTCTTCAAAATAATCCCTTAAGATGGAGATTTATGGAACGCGAGAATAAGTCAGTGTTGTTGCAGTTTTTGTATAGAAACTTTTTTTTTTGTCAAAGTAAATCAAATACTGCTTAGTACAAACATAGAGTTTAATTTTCTTCCCATAGTGACTTCAGTATTTCTCGATTATCTGTCCTGGAATTTAATGACAACGATCTATTTTCATTTAAAACGTTGTCATCAAATATCGCTATGATCATGACAGATATTCCAGAACTTTAGTCTAGTATATCAATAGACTTTGCCTGAGGGTACATAGTAGAGCTACGAAGGAAAATATTCTAGAAAACATTACAATTAATAAAATAATGTAATAATAAAATTTAAATTCTCAAGTTGGCTTTGGACAACCCCTTTTAACATTGTACCCCCAAATCCCTCTCCGAACCTCCTGGGGCTCACCTCCCCTGTCCACCATGACAGGAGGTGCGGATGCATAGCTCCGTTTCTGGTATTACTACCAGTCCGGGATAACCGTAGAGCTACATGGTTCAGGGATGAGGGAGGTAAACATTTGAAGAAAACTGTCCTCATTTGTGTGGAGAAAGATTAGAAAACCACTCTCAATACACCCGACAAGTATTCGAACCATGACCTCCCCTTCATCAGCAAACAAGATCAGGCTAGAATGACACCTTTGCTCACGTATCCTGAGTTAGAGAACGTACAGTCCAATTTTTATTGGAACAACTCAACCTAACCGATTGTAAAGTTTGTAGATCTACTTTAATATTCATACGACAACATACGTGCCCTGAAACTGTCACTTTAGATAGAAAAAATTAATAGCTATGAATAATGTTAGTTAAAAAGAGTAAAATCTTATAAAATTTGATGATAAAAAGATATGTTTGTATTTTATAAAAGGCTATTCTTATGAAAATTTAACTGTAGCTAAGATTACCTCTCATAGCTTAAATAGAAACGTTCCAAGCAGCTGTCGTATTTTCCTTCTTTTTTATAAAAAAAACTTGTGTTGTCTTGAATGTTGGCAGGCCTGATCTCTCCAGGGGTGTCCGTACCCATCGCGGTTCCTGGTCAAGCACCAGATATGTCCACACAATACTGGCCTAGACTCCAGTGACAGTGGTGGAACTAGCCCACAACTGCCTCAGGGCTACAGTGGCCCGACACGTAGTGAGCTGCACTCTATCATCGCTGGAGGAACTGTCGCACAACTGTATCAGGGCTACAGTGGCCCGACACGTAGTGAGCTGCGCTCTGTCATCGCTGGAGGAACTGTCGCACAACTGCCTCAGGGCTACAGTTGCCCGACACGTAGTGAGCTGCACTCTGTCATCGCTGTAAGAACTGTCGCACAACTGCCTCAGGGCTACAGTTGCCCGACACGTAGTGAGCTGCGCTCTGTCATCGCTGGAGGAACTGTCGCACAACTGCCTCAGGGCTACAGTGGCCCGACACGTAGTGAGCTGCGCTCTGTCATCGCTGGAAGAACTGTCGCACAACTGCCTCAGGGCTACAGTTGCCTGACACGTGGTGGGCTGCACTCTGTCATCGCTGTAAGAACTGTCGCACAACTGTATCAGGGCTACAATTGCCTGACACGTAGTGGGCTGCACTCTGTCATCGCTGGAGGAACTGTCGCACAACTTCCTCAGGGCTACAGTTGCCTGACACGTGTTGGGCTGCACCCTGTCATCGCTGGAGGAACTAACCCACAACTGCTTCAGGGCTACAGTGGCCCGACACGTAGTGAGCTACGCTCTGTCATCGCTGGAAGAACTGTCGCACAACTGCCTCAGGGCTACAGTGGCCCGACACGTAGTGAGCTGCACTCTGTCATCGCTGGAGGAATTAACCCACAACTGTATCAGGGCTACAGTGGCCCGACACGTGGTGGGCTGCACCCTGTCATCGCTGGAGGAACTGTCGCACAACTGCACTTCATACAAATGATCAGCCCAGCAACTTTTCTACCTAAGCTCGGAGAACTTTGGTGCGAATAGAACTAGTTTGAGCGTTAGTTTGGAATAGGAAACAGTCTGGTTATTTCATTTTGTTGCGCTTAATATAAGGCTGAGTTAAATTAGTTTGGGTTTCTTATTCTGAACGAGAAATACACCACACGGACAGGAAATACTTACAGATGTGAAGCTATATCTTTATTATGGCAGGAATGGCGGTCCGAAAGGCCTTTTTCCCTACTAGAATTATATTATAGTTTAGGATATCGATAGGAAAAAGACCTTTGATACCTTCCTTCTTGCCACGGATGCTAGATTAAGTTGTGACACGCCGTTAAAGTTCGCCAGATGCGTTGTTACATTGGACTACATCCTTGAAAACCCAACAAACGTATGGTTAAACCAGTGTTTCCCAAAATGTTCTCCCTGGACCGATGGTGGTCCGCGGCAGTTTATCATGTGGTCTGCACTATCCCAGAAAGTTTAGTACCTAATAAAAATTAAGGAATGTGGTTGATAACATAGGCCTATAATACACAAATTTGAAAAGCGAAAGATAACATTTGAAATATCCATACTATGCTCGATTTATTTCCTCGTTGAACACAAGTCACACACAAAAAAGAAGACTACAAACCTTTAGTCAACAAATTTGAACTTTAAAAAAATATAAGGTTTAGGGTGATAAAAATAATCAAAACCTATAACTTACCAATTCAATGTTATGATTTGATATTTTTGTTGAAAATCTCATTTGGTAAATCAATTTTTGTCTAACCAGCTTCGGTGGACACGTGGTCTAAGGGTCTACTCTCTTAGTATAATAGACTACCGATGAAGGGGAGATTGAGGTTCAAATCTCTGTTAGGTGTACTGATAGTGTATTTTTCCAAAATTATGTTCCACTCTCAATTCACGCAAGTGCTGGTACATTTCCTATAAATATAACCTTCCTCCATAAAACAACTAGCGTGATTAGTACATAAGCGTATAACCCGAACGGATAGTAAGACGCAGTGCTAAAATAAAACAACAAAAATTCTTGTATTTATGGTCGTAAAATGAAATTGACTAAATATTTTTCCTGAATAACTTTTAAAGAACCCCTTCCCCCAGTCCCTATTGGCCATTTTGTCGTAACTTCTGTTTATTGATTCTCTTATCAGGAAAACTTTGGGAAACACTGGGTTAAACTGTGTCGCGTTCGAGTAAAACTATACCAGATAAGAGGTTAGATTGCACCAAGGATGTACTGCTTCGTCAAATCGTCACAGAGTGATGGTAGCAAAGTTGTTGTCCTAAGCTCGTCCTAGATAAACAAGGTCACCTTCTTTTGATTAAAAGCGTGCATCACATGCACTGTACATATTTCTAGAATACCTTAGTTATTTTATTGTCCCTTTTACTCCCATACCTCACGCGCGCGTGCGCGCACACACACGAGCCGGGAGCTGAGTAAGTCCTGCTATGATGAACGCTCTTAATACGCTCATTTGCCAGTACCGGCCAGCTGCCATTTAAACTACCTGCTACGATGAGGAGAGGGGATTATGAGAATATTATCTGGTATTTCCCTGAAGACGTGGAAAAATGTCATACTATTGCTGTCCCTTTTTTGAAGTCTTTTCAGAGGTGAAGGAAGGGTCTGGTAGTCAGATAAATCTGTGCCGGGACCGAGTATTGAACCCCGGACCCCCAGCTCAGAAGTCTGACACCTTACCCCTAGACCACCAGGTCACCTACATGTAAGTAACAAAATAAGATTACCCTTCAGCCATATTAGCGTAGTTAGGTTTCTAAGTAGCTTAACAAAGCTTTACGCAGAACTATTTAGTTGTTTTTAGTTTGGGGAAAAAGTATCTGGGGGACAAGTCACCCAACGTGATATTTCAAGAATTTATTTAAAATTGAATCCCTCTGAAAATAATTTAAAGCGTTTCAAAACGTAACCAGTGTTGTAGGTGTTAAGAATTTTATCAGACCCCAGTATGCTACACATGGGCATAGGGATAAGGAGTATGGGGTTCAAACCCCTTCCCGAAGTGTTCAGAAGTTTTTAACATTAAACTTAAATATGGCCTTGTATCAAACTCCAAATAACTTATGGAAACATTCACTTTTCAAAAATTTGCAAAGAAAAGATCACTTCGAATAGTTTTTAGGATTATCCAAAAAAAAAATTAAAAAAGTTCGTGAGAGCACTATTCTAAATAGCTGTTAAAATAGTATAATTTCCAAAGACTCTCCAAACGAGGACCCCTACTAATAGCTTCTAGGAGTACCCAATTCTCTAATATTAATGGAGAGAGAGGTATGATAGACCATCCCTAAGAAAAACCTTTTTTTTAACTGCCCCTCCCCCTCACAAATAAAAATTACACCACTACTGTATAAAATAACAGTGTTTTTATTTCTTAGAGTTTAGTATTAAATCTTAAAATCATCTCATAAAATAACGATTTTGAAACCCCACTCCCACAAATTAAATTCTTCCTACGCCCATGATGCTAAAAGTCTAGGAACTGAAAGATGAATACAAAAATAAATGTTTAGTTACACTTTCAAAGGAGAGTGAGGTAAAACCCTAAACACACGGCCCTGTAAGCTAATAACATAGATATAAGTTTAAATATGGAAAAATACTCCATCAGAATTACATCTAAAACACGTGTTCACTTAAAATAATGTGATTTGTTAACTCAGGTTAGTTATTTGGGTTCACATATAGTAATTGTTAGCAAGTCTATCACTTGTTTTGTTATTCAATTTCCAAACCCCTAATACGCTACACGCACATTGTATGTCTTAAAACACTTATTTTTTCTCCAATTCTTCTCACTACTCGTTGAGTCATAACCTATTTATATATTAGTATTAATAATTACGCTAATAGGATAGGTATTCTCACAGTTTGATTTGGAGGAAAAGTACCATAATTTGCGTAGAAAGATAGTGGGAAACCACTCAGTAAATATCACACTAAATACACCTGCTAGAATTTAAATCCTGACCTTTCAGTCACCGGCAAACCAGACTAATGAGCTTGGCAATTAGACCGCGTCATGTGCCCAATGGCATGTTTCTTACGGCATAATTTATTATGTTTAAAGCTGCGTCTTGCTACATGTTCAGGTTATACGCACATATATGATAACTACTCTAATTGGGTAGGGATAGTAAGTAAGGAAGTATTTTAGAGGTAATCTACCCTTTGTGTGAAAGGAGAATGAGAAAACATTCAGGAAAACCACCCTCAGTAAACTCGACTGGGATTCGAACCCCGATCTCCGCGTCTTCAGCAGGCCAGTCTAACATGAGAGTGAATCCTTGGACCAATCGGCCATTGAAAAGGGTTACTGCATATTTAAAAGGAGATAAAATATTCTTGTAGCCGGTAAAAATTGCGTGCTTCTTGTGTGTAATTTTTTATTTCTCTTACGAAACAATTTTAACCCTACAGTTTGTATTACGTTTCAAAGAGTGCCCTTGATTATCGATTGGACGATCTAATACCACTATCTTTCTCCGGTATTGGCTATGAGAGATTGAAACCATCTCAACTAAGAGTTTTTAAAGAAATGCGCCAGCATTCTTTTGATCAGTAGTATCAATTTGTGGAATCTATATTAATATATTTTTTGATTATAGTGTCGTGTAGTGGATCGTTTCCACAATGGACAATCAATTAGTAACATCTAAAACAAGTCACTTTTAAATATATATACATATATATATATATAACACGTTTCGTATAGTTTGTGGTGTGCTCTGATAAATAATTAAAAACCCGTGGTAATTACAACAATGAAAAGAGTTGTTTTTGAGTGCAATTTAAAAAGAAGGAACATGTTAAAGTGGAATTAATGGTGGTCCAAAGATGTATAAAAAAATGGATTGAAAATAAACTAGGCCTGTGCGGGAATGAAATTTATACTACGGGAAATTGTAATTTCCCGCGGAAACGGGACGGGAAAAAATGTAATAATAATTGTCCATTTTAGGCTTACATTTACTTTTTAGATTTATAATTTTAGTCTAAACTTAGCCTTTCCATTAATTCCAATAAAACCATTAAAATAGTTTATTGATAAAACAAATTTAGAAGGATCTGAATAGTATCGAAAAAAAACCTATAATTTTGTTGCAATTTAAAGGTCTGAACAGTATGTAAGTTAAAATATAAAACCTAGGTCTAATGCAATTATTATAATAATTGTGTATTTTTCATCAAGCATTTTTAGTATAGTTCTTAAATAAAAAGTTCATGGCATGAATTTTAATAACTACTTACACAATATAACACTAAAATATTCAAAATAATCTAGAAATTAAAAGTAAGCCACAGTTTTGTCCATAAGAATAACAAAAACATTTCTCAACTGAGCCAGTGTGTATGGCTACTTCTTACGTTTTAGTTACTAAAATTCTCACAAAAAGCACTGTTAGACCTCAAAAATACTAGTTTACCAAGTATTATTATCTAGGATACAAAAGCAAATGGATGCCACTACCAATAATAATATTAACGTATTATAATGTGTCTTTATGCTAAATAGGTGTAATGAGGGTGTATTTCATACGGGATTTGAAAAAGCCACTTTTATCACTATTTTTCGCCAAACATATGTTTTCTTTCCGTAAGGTGATTGGCCCTTTTCTTTTGGCGTGGAAATGCAAAAACATGGAAACAAATGGCTATCTCCAAGAATTTTTATTGGTGTGCAATTTTCTTTTCGGAAACGGTTTGTTCAAGAATAGAAGCATGTCGATTAAGTTATATTTTTTATATACACACCACCTCTATAATTTAAACAGTGATCAAATATCGATACAATTTATATTTGTCAATAGAAAACTGCCGGCTTCATAAAAAAATGGCAGTTAATAAACATCAATGCATTATCTTAGAAGGGGTGTTGAAAATATTAATATAAGAATTTCACTCGTTCTCGAGAAAACTGATATTTCCAAACGTATGATTTTTCCGAAAGACCCATCCGGTATCTAGCATCATCTACATTTTTCGTGATCCAGCTGTTCTTTCTGGCGCGGAAGGGTACTTTGGTCGGTTGTGAAGCAACGCCACGCCTTTCACCCTCCCACCCACCAACCCACAAAATAGGTTTTAGACTAGCACTCGACAGGGTCAAGGGCCTTAAATATATATACACGGATAAATAGTGCCATAAAGTAGCCAAGTGTAGTTGTTATTAATTGTATAGGCGCTCAATTTGTGTTGATTAGGCACTATAGCCGAAAAATAAAAGTGGCAGAAATTTTGGGTATCCGTCTAATTAAAGAAATATAATGATGGTTTAAGTAAATTAATAATATTATTAATGGGTATTAACTACAAACGTCACATTGAAAACAATAATTAACTGTAACCTTGAAATATTAATTTTTCCCGCCAGATTTTCGGGAACTTCCAATTTCCCGAATCTTTCCCCAAAGTTTGGTATCCCGAACAGGCCTATAAGAAACATTTCCTTATTGTGTAAATAATTGAAACTTGACAGTGTTAAACACTTCATCAACAATTTCAAATTAGTGAGACAGAAAAATAACTTTTCACTCTGTCTGGTATCATTTTTATAGAAAAAACAAACTAATTAATGCATGTGATATGAAGATTTTGCATAACAATATAAAGTTTATAATAATTCATCTTAATTGATGTGCAATTAATCCAGTTATAGAGAAACAAACATTTGAGTTACATTTTGTTTTATTTTAAATATTATTATATTAATTTTCTGATTACACAAATGTATGGACACATAGTACAATCTAAATAATTATATATTTAATGTGTTAAATTACAAAATATATATAAATATAAGTTTATTATAATTTGTGTGTTAAATAGCTGTACCATAATTTTTTTATATCAATATTTGTTGTTTCATCTACCTTCTAAAATTGAATTTTTGACTGTTAAAATTTTAATAAATAAAGTGCCCCAGAGCAGTAAAAAAATAAGATCAATAATGGATTTAAAATTATTTCAACTAGTTTTTAGTGCCATATTTAGAATGTTTATTTTGTTTTCATATCCTTCCCTCATTTGACATACTTCAAAATATTTTATGTCGTATGTAAATCTTTTTTTTAACCCTTCAATCACAAATTTCAATAAATAATGAAATGATTGGGTCTAGTGTGTTGGAGAAAGATCACCAGGGGTCAAGTGAACCGTAACTAAACAAGATAACACAAGAAAACATACACTAACAGTGCAATAAAATTACAAGTGACGAAATCACGGACGTGCGTGCCAAACTTATAACAGGAAGCTGACACTGGCATGGTCATGAATTGTTGAATGACTGTACTGCAGCTTGTAGCTTACGACTGACTCCATTATTGAACTGTTCATTTAATGAACTGAATCACTTTGAAATTTTCCCAACATAGAACGGTTTTACCCATATCTATATGTCCTCTCTCCTAAATTTGAATCACGCTGGTAGACTTTCTACAAGTGCGGCCAAACAGAATCCAGCCATCAGCAGCACTTTTGTTGTTGAAATCGTATTTTTTTTTTAAATACATGCCTGGGCCGGGAAACCATGGCTGTTGTAAAACCAATTAATACAAAACATGTTAAATGAACTAGGAGTAGTCTTTGAATCAAGAAAAAATTATTATCATTCTTAATATTGCAAGAAAAAACTGAGGCCTCTGCGCATAGCCACCTTATCGAATTGATAATCCTGCACACACAAAAAAGATCAGTTCCATTTCTATGACATTTTAAGATTTTGTGTTAGTGACTATTAAGAAAATTTTAAATCGATTTATTCAACTAAAACTTAACACTGAGAAACAAGTAGAGAGTTAACTGTAAAATAAAAGATCTGAACCTTAAACCATTCGTTGGCACATTTTGAATGGTATATATCCTTGCGCTGCATCTACTTTGTTCCAACAAATTATTATTATTATTATTAGCACTGTGTCTTACTACCCATTCGGGATATATGAACTTGCGCTAATGTGTAGTGGTAGGGTAGTTGTGAGATGAAATGAAGGACCTACAGTTTAATATGGGATCCAAACTTTCACAAGTTGTGATTATTACACGTCTTGTCAGAGGTGAAGGAAGGGTTTAGCAATCAGATAAATCCATGATGGGAACGAGGATTGAATGCCGGACCTCTAGCACAGAAGTCTGACACCTTACCCCTAGACCGCAAGGTCATCTTGTTCCAAAAAAAGGAACATTTTCTTATTCAAAGTGTAGTTAAATAGTCTATATTACTAATATTTTCAATTTACTTTGCAATATGAGTTTTTATTCAGAGTAAAAATGGGAAATTCTGTTTTTATCATCTAAAAAACTTTCAGTGCCAATTGGATTTATTTATAACTGGCACGTGGATCCCTTCATAGACAGTAAAATCTATTTAAGATTATATTAAACAATAAATAAGCCCCATAAAATATTTGAAATTATTTAAATGTTTCAGATAATTTTAAAACTTGTTTTTCAGCTCGTTTTCAAAATTTGTAAAATTGGAATTGAGGCCTTTTTGTTGCAAGGTATTTAATTTCTGTAAATCAAAGATGGGAATATTCTATAAGGGAAATATTCTCTTTTTTTTTAAATTTAGCACCACGTCTTACTATCCGTTCGAGTTATACGCTTAAGAGGAATCGTGCACGTGATAAATTCGTCATGGGCCAAATTTATTTCTCTACTGGTAAAAATGATCAAATGAACCCCTTCCCTCACAAAATTACTGAAATATACCTTCATTGGCCACCAACGCACCAGTTGAGCTTGGACCTTTGTGGGGGTTGGACTTATGTTTCTCTTGAGCTCAAATTACTAACGCATATTTTAAATCTGTACTTGAGTCGTTTTAATACAAAACTACCAAGTTTGAACCACCTATTTTAATGATTCCTAAAAAACATTCCTTATATTTCTGACTTAGTTGTGTAAAGTATTAAGGAAGTGGTTGTCAAGGACGTACATCAAGTTGGCCCGCCACTTTTTCCAAATTAATTGAAATACATACAGTCCTTTGTGCTACGTTTGTGCTCATATGTGCCCGAAGCTCAGCATTTGTGCTATAAAATTACTCAAATTAAAACGATTTTAATGTGGCGGGCCAACTTGATTTCAAGCTGACCCGCCACATTTTTTAAAACATCCTATCTTGATTTTGAATATGCAAGTTCTTTGTGCTCTATTTGTGCTAATATGTGCCCAAAATTCAGCTTTTGTGCCATTAAATTACGCTTGTTACAACGATATTTTACTATGCTCTTGGCAAAGACTCGGACTATTTGGATACTGCCTGTAATATTTTTACAGCTGTCAGTATTATTGTAAAACACGTTTTCCATGTTCACCACCTCATTCTACAAAAAAAGTTCAATTGTAGGCTTACACAGTCAATTATTGTGCTCCAGTTGTGCAGTGTTAGCCTTCCCGCTTTGCTCCAATGGACGCACAAGCTCTCTCCCCCTCAGTATGGTACAAGCAATCCGCCCCGCCTTATCCCGCCCCGCAACAATGGACAGCAGACTTAAAATCGTTGTAACAAGCGTAATTTAATGGCACAAAAGCTGAATTTCGGGCACATATGAGCACAAATGGAGCACTAACGAATGACATAAGAAAATTTGGATTTCGAATATGTGGCGGGCCAACTTGAACATCAAGCTAGCCCACCACATTAAAAAATCGTTGTAACAAGTGTAATTTAATGGCACAAAAGCTGAATTTTGGGCACATATTAGCACAAATAGAGCACAAAGAACTTGCATATTCAAAATCAAGATAGGATGTTTTAAAAAATGTGGCGGGTCAGCTTGAAATCAAGTTAGCCCGCCACATTAAAATCGTTTTAATTTGAGAAATTTAATAGCACAAATGCTGAGCTTCGGGCACATATGAGCACAAACGTGGCACAAAGAACTGTATGTATTTCAATTAATTTGGAGAAAGTGGCGGGCCAACTTGATGTACGTGCAGCTGGAAACTGTGAACATAAACAGTTTACCTACCACTACACAAAAACGATTACAAACATACCGTCAGAGAATCGTGAGCTTGTTTGCATATCACGTGGGAGACCTGGGTTCAAATCCCAGCTGGGTACACTAAAGTCATTTTCCACATATCATTCTGAATGCTATTACCGTAGAGATGATTCATTTAGCAAAGATTGAATAAAGCAGCATTTTACTAGCTATAATACATTGACGAACATAGCTTTCTTGGATGAAAGCTCAAAAAGTTACTAGAAATAATAATCCCTAATATATCCGTACGCCAACAGCTGATATCTGTCACTTTGGATAACTGTGATGAAGACGTATGGTAATGTAAGACTTTGATAGTTAACCACAGTAGTTTAGGCCAATATTATTATTATTATTATTTTTTGAGGTCGGGCACAAAGCTTATTTATCGTTTTATTCTACTTAAAAAAATTATTATTCACATCACTTTCATAAAAGGTCTTACTAACATAGCTTCAAAATGGCGAGTGACGAGTTTTAACAATGTGATTGAACGTGACAGTCCTTTACAATGTTGCACCCATGCAATGGATATACATTTTTTATTCAGTTAAACATTTCGAAATACTATAAAATAATCATAAAATAATGTATTATGTATATAAAAAATGACAAGTATTCTCTCTTTTATAAGTAAATACGATGCCTGTATTAAAAGGTATTATTGTATGCAATATATTACACATAATAGATAACATTCCACAACGGAGAAAGTACTTATTAATCATGTCTAAAATATTGTTTCGGATTGGGTAAAAATAAATTATTAAAGGTTATGAAACAGTGTAAGAAAACTTAAGTTTGTATTATTTTTAGTATAAAATATAACATGTGATTAAAAAATTTAACAATTATAACGAAACAGTGATCTTTTACAAGTGTTGGCAACCCAAAACGCCAAAACCCAAAACAGTTAAATCTATTCCCTCGCAACCAAGAAGACGACCAACTTAAGCATCACGATTTGGTTCGTTGCAAGGATGTATGTATGTCCATTCAGTATGGTATAGAGATCACTGAGGTTACTTAAGTACAAGTTAGGGTCGTTCGCTATACCGGCTAGCATTCAGATCTACCCTAGTGCGGCGCTGCTGTGACGTCATCTCGTGGCCTAGCTGAGCTTGCTTCTGTTCAGTACAAAAAATACATGTGACTGCGGTGTCGCGCTCGTTATTAGCTTCTTATTTATGTCAAGTGTGCTCCCAACGTCACTGTGAATAGTAAATGCTTGTGTGTGTTTTTTTGTAAGCTTTACTACTATTTATGCGTGAAGTGTTTCGAAAAGTATCGTAACAATACTACCGTTGCTGTGTGCAATAAAAGTAATCTAACTAAGGGATATGGTGTTATACACAATACATTTATAAATATTATGATGTCGGACGAAGATGTATTCAATACTGAACGGGATGGAAAAATGGAATCCTGATTCGTATTTTATTTGTCAGAACCTTTCTTCCATAATGATTATGAACAAAACTTTCAGGCCTAACCGCTAGACTTGCCTAATAAAAAAAAATTAATATTGCCTGCGTCACACTCCCTTATTTGTTGTGTTTCTGAACATATTATCCCAGGGAAAAATATTACCCGTGAATCTTGGCATTATATTAGATTGACGAAAACAAGTAGTAAGTGATATCATGGCGGGTAGAAATATTTGAAGGACCTTCAATAATTTTACTTTATGGGAAAGTACATCCACCCATCAAGTTATCCATCTCACCTTAAAACATACTTGAGAAATATTATTTCTTAAATGTGATCAATAACGTGGCTGTATTACATAAATATGTTTTGTACAAGAACATAATTTATTGTATTATTTAAACAAATGTATATAGTACGGTAGTTAATGAAAGAAGTAACGTGTTTGGTGACGTCAATGTTCTCTTAAATTAAGTGTTAATTAATCAATATAAAATGAATAGCCCTTTTATATGTAGGCCTATTCATAAACAAATTTGGAGTGTGGTGAAATTCTTTAATTTATATTAATGTTCATTTGAGAGTTTCGAACTAAATATTTAAAAGGTAATATTAGATTCGTCTACATTTATGTTATATAAATTGTAGTGATTATAGACAATATGTGTCCCCTCAAAGTTGGTAATAATATGTGTGTTCTCTCCCTACGACTCTCCTAACAACCCCAGAGTTGGAAATAAAGTCGTCCTCCAAAATTGCAAAGTCGCCGTCCATGGAAACCGTTGCGTTATTGGCTGCATGGCTGTAAATCTCTAAATAAAATATACATCTTTATACTAAAAATAATAACTGAATCCTTATTGTTGGTCTGAACACAGTCATCATCACATCTTTCAATCTGCAAATAAAATATTTCTTTTGGGTGCTGATTTCACTTTAGATGTTGGTCAAAACACATCTAGATTGAGATTGCCTGGACTGGGAAAGCATTTATTTATTATTGGATTGTTGCTATCTTTAATTCGAACTTAAATAAATAATATCGATCATAATTCGCAAATTAAAAGGTTAAGTTATCAGTTACATAAAAATATTTTATATGTTTTGTTTCGTGCATGAACTATAAAAATATATAAACTATACAATAATGTTTAAATATGTTTAGTATGTAGTATCAGATAAAAATGATCAAATTTGTCTTGATATATGTTTAAAATTAGCCATTTTAATTATTTAAATAAGGGTTTTGGCGTTATGTTTTTAAAATAATGGGTTTTGATATTATATTTATCAAATAGTAACACAATACAAATACAGTAAGTTCAGTTATGTATCCATGTTGCTACTAAATTTTGAAGGGGGTGTATTTCAAAGTAATGTTTTGTGTACCACATCTTTTCACATTCTCTCGCTCTCTCTCTCTCTGACACTTTCTCGCTCACACACACACTCTCTCTCACACACACTTTCTCACACACTCTCATTTAGACTAAAACTTTTTGCCTCTCTCACACACTTTCTCCACTCACACACACTATTAAACCATTTTTCAAACATTATATTTATCACATTCGTTCTTAAACTCTCTTTAAGCTCACTCTCTTTCTTTCAAACTCTTTCTATCAAATTATTCCTCTCTCTCAAACTTTCTCTCACCCACTTTCACATTCTCCCTCTCTCTCAAACACCATTTCTGTTTCAAACAACCTATTTGTCTCAAATTCTTTCTCAGACTCCCTCTTTCCCTCAAACACTTTCTCTCTCAAATTCTCTCTCTTGTACTTTATCACAATCAAACTATCTCTCTAGCCTCAAACTCTCTCTCAATTTTTCTTTCTATTATACTCTGTCTCAACCTTTCTCTCTAAGTCACTTTCCCTCGAAATTCTCTAACATTTTCTCTAAAATATTCTCTTTCTCTCTAATTGTTTCTCTCAAAGTCTCTCTTACACGCTCTCATATTTTATATATATTTCACACAATAACCCTCACAGTCTCTTTCACAAAATTTCACTCACACTCTAGCTTTCTTAAATACATTCCCTCACACACTTAATCACGCACTCTCCCTCACATACTCTCTCTCATACACAAATACACTCTCTCACTTTTTCTTTGTCTCTCTCTCTCTCTCTCTTAAGTCTTACACACTCGATCATTGTCTCTCTCACTAATAATAATAATAATAATAAATTAGTATTAACACGCGTCTTACTACCCGTTCGGTTTATAAGCACTTACGCTAATGTGTAATGGTAGGGTGATTGTGAGAGGAAATGGAGGACCTACAGTTTTAACGTGGGATCCGAACCACTGGTGGAGGCCTGGCATTCCCCACATTCACAAGTTGTGATTAATACACGTCTTGTCAGAGGCGAAGGAAGGGTTTGGTAATCATATAAATCTGTGCCGGGACCGAGGATTGAACCCCGGACGCCAATAATAATAAAGGATCTACTCAAAACCAACATTTAAGTTTATATATATGACCATTATGATATTGGCGTTCACTGGAAAAATGTATTTCATACGTCGCTATTATATACATTTAATAATACAATAGGCCTAGCTAAAAAAATATGTTCATGTAAAGTTAATATTGTTTTAGTCACTTCAGAAAAATGCCAAATGAGTGAGCTGAATATTGATTTCCACTTTCACTTTGCTTTTCTAATTAAGTTGTCAAAAGTCTCCATCATTCGATTGTAGTCTAGGGGTAAGGTGTCAGACTTCTATGCTGGCGTCCGCGGTTCAATCCTCGGTCCCGGCAAAGATTTATCTGATTACCAAACCCTTCCTTCACCTCTGACAAGATATCTTGTGAATGAGAGGAATGCCAGGTCTCCACCGTGGTTCGGATTCCACGTTAAACTGTAGGTCCTCCGTTTCATCTCACAAACACCCTATCATTGCACATTAGCGTAAGTGCGTATAACCCGAACGGGTAGTAAGACGCGGTACTAATAATAATAATTCAATTGTACGCATACAATTTTACCGTGCGTAAACGTTGATTTTATTTTTAAATTGATTTTCGCTAATATCTTCGTTCCTATTAACTTTATGACCATGAGAATACTAACAAAAAAATAATATTGGAAATTTATATATATAAAAGGTCGTATAATGTATTGTGAACTACTGATCTATTGTTTTTGTTTGTAGAATTAAGATTATAGGTTTGTTGGGGTAAAGCTGTATGTAGGAGATATGTCAATGTTTTTAGAAATATTGTAACTATCTCGCATCAGTTGTGCTATCTATATTCAGATGAAACAACTAACAGTACTTTTAACTTTCCGAAGATACCCGAAGGTTTTCAATTTATGTTTTAGGCCAAATGACTTTTGTGAAGTTAATTTTTAGGCCAAATGACTCTAGGCCAAACGACTTTAGTGAATTTAATTTTTAGGCCAAATGACTTTAGGACAACTGCCACGTCCCCGTTTATTTTGGTCGGGTGGAAGATAGGGGTGGATCCAGGAAGCACGGCAATTTTCGGGCGGAAGGGGAAGAACTTTTACCCGGAGAAAGGAGAACAGAATATCTACAAAGTTTTTTCAAATTTAACACTCAAAATAAGTGACTTTTAAGGTCATCCTGGACTCCGGATCCGCTCAGATGTGTTTAATTCTAAATTCCGATTGTTTCGTCCGTCGCCTGACCATCTGGGGGCAGGAGGGGAAAGGATTATACTATAAAATAGTTACTTTCCAGTTAGCTTCTTGTTCCATCTAGCGACAAAATTGAGCAAATTTATTCCTCTTGCGAATACGACTCATAGGGTTTTTAGCCATATTTTAAAAAATATTTGTAAATGATTTCCGGTAAGGTTCGAAAGTGCACAATCAAATCTACTGCTGTGAAGCTAAAATAGGGAATCATTAAATTGTGGAATAAGCTGACCCGATGAGCTTCAGAACTGCAACACGAGATGGAATAAAATAATACTCTTGTTTGAGTGGCGGTGTCCACAGCTAGCTGTGATAGAAAGTAATAAGGGCAAAGGGGAAGGGGTATTTGTCTATTCTAAATGTTAGAATCTAGTTCTTCTTCGCTAATTTCAGGTATTGTCAAGTCAGTCAAACATGGAAGCTCTACGCAAAAATGTATTAGCGAAGTGACGTGTTGAAGTGATTTACAACACGAAATGGATTCATCAAAAGTTTTAAAAGCCGACCTTTTAGAGGCAATAATTCAACAGCTGGTAGTTCACAACTAATCCACCAGACAATTGATATAAATGCGAGACCTTAACACAAGATAAAAGATTAAATAAATAATTACAAACTGTTTTATAAAAGTGTTATTTTTAGATGTGAAAGTAATATTTAACTATTTAAAAAGTATTTAGGCGATTGTATTGAAATTATTACACTTTAATCTAAAGTAAGTTATTAAGTCAAATCTAACAAATCAAATACATATAAATTATGGTTTTAGAAAAATAAATTAATGAGATTTTATCAGTCAAAACATTTTAAAGCAAATTAAAAATTTAAAAAATAATATATATTTAAAATCAAAACAAATTAGAATTATATTCTGAAAATTGAAAAATGTCATCCGGACACGGGGATCGAACCCGGTACCTTTGGCTTTGCTTTGGCATAAATAATAGCTTTAGCTGTTTGAATCTTAAACATGCAATCTCTAACAATTATAATAATTGTACAAGTGGCAGCATTAATCCAACTACCTAATCAAAGGTGTCTGTGCTATCTGATAGCTCGTGATCTTAATAAAATCGCATATTTGTAATTGACGATTTCCACACATCCATCATAGACTGCCTTAAAATATGAGTGAAGAATGACCCTGGGAATGGAACAATTCCTGGATAGCTCAATTGTTAGATCATTGGCGTGCTAGCCAAAGGTCCCGGGTTAAATTCCTGTGTCCAGGTGTCATTTTTCAATTTTCAGAATATGATATTTAGATGGAGTAATACTCATTAAAAGCATAAATAATAGCTTTGGTTATTTGAATCACAATTAGAATCAGTCTGGCACGATGCACGATGCACGATTTTCCTTGAGTACTAACTATGATAATGAGTTAGGAATTGATAAGGTTGAATTTAGAGCAAGTGAACCCACATTTGCTTGGAGGAAAGACCCCCACCCAGTTCACCTGACCGAGATTCGAACCCCAATATTTCCGTCGTCGGCAGTCTATCTCAAAGGCTGTATCCGAATAGTCTACTTATGCGACGTCGCGTTGGCTCGTGGCGTTGATAGCTGCATTGGCAATCACGTGACCAAGTGTAGATCTGTCCAAATAGTCGCAGACTAGACCGATGCAGTCTTCTCGTGGCGTTGGTAACCATGGATACAAAAGCTACGAGCCATGTGGCGTTGGTGCGGTGTTTGACTGGCAATTGTTTTAGTATTATCGTTTCGGCTGTTGAGCACCGACTTAACACAAATTATTCGGTAGGAAGCAGCACTGTGGGCCCAAGTGTGTTGCCGTTCGAATAGTGTGATGTAGTCTTCACTATAAAAACCGCGAGAAATGTAAAATTATCAAGACTGCATCAAGTCAAGTGTACTTGACTATTCGGATACAACCAGGGTTTCAAACTCATATACCCTTGACAGGGCCACTTGCAGTTTTGAAGGAACTTAGAGAGCCACATGTATGTTAATAAATTTCTTATGAAATATCAACTTTACAAAACTAAATTAACGGCTTGGCACTAGATTGGGATATTATTTATAACTATCGATATTAAAAAACAAATGCTTCTTATTAATTTTGTTTCTATCACATTGTTTCACTGAAAGCAATCACTTATATGTAACAATATATTTTCACTTAAATCTTAAAACAATCACATTTTACCAACAGAACACTATAAATAAAATATTACATTTTCTGACCAGAAATGTGTGCTCTTTTCTGTCGCTAACTTATCTATATTTGGAATAATGTCCTTTGACCCGAGGAAGCTTTTCAAGGTCGAACACTATGGCCAGCGCTCTCAGATTCGTAGACAGTAGAGCATATTACAGTTCTCATACCTTTCAACATTCTTAATACTGTTTTATTCTTTGTAGTGTGTTGAGCATTACTATGTTTCTATTTTATTTAATTTCTTACAGTATACTTGAAATAAAAGGGTGATTTATTTTTATTTTGTAATTATTCATGCGGACCATGAGTTTGAGACCACTGGTCTAGCTCAACATTAAACTAGTGCGTTAGCTATCGAGGCGGGTAATAAGGGAAAGATAATTCCTATCAATTAGGATATAGGTTACTATTAATGTATACTATGTTATATGTAGCTATTATAGAAGAACATTTTATTTAAAGGGAAATGCTCAGGCCCATATCAAATTTTGTTTTGCAAATTATCCAACAGCATATTTGTAAAATTCAATTCACTTATATTAGACTATGATGGAAAAAGAAAATTTCCTCTCCTTCATTGTGTATTGTATGCAAAAACATTGTCTTCGACTCAAGTCAGAAAAACATTATGCCTTTAATCTATTGTAAGCTATCAGTTATTATTATTATGGCATTGAATTGTGATTTGAAATCATGAATGATTGCCTTTCAAGGTTGGGTCGAGGATTTTGCTAAGATGACAGGGGGGTTGCCAGGAGCGGGGCAATATTTTCCTGAAGGAAGGAGGAGGAGCACGGGCGCTCTCACGACCAGGACAAGGGAAGTTCCCCCTCGAGAAATTCTGACGAAAAATACTTTAAAATTTGAGACTAATTTAGAAATTAATTAGAATATTTGAAAGAAGAAAAAACGCATAAATTCTCATTATGTTATCTCAACTTCCCAGTAGTCTCATCCCTTTTTAGACCAATTATCTTGTTTTAGAACAGCCTAAATTTGTTTTCGTCCTGTAAGGTAAAAGAGAAGGTTTCACACCCATATAGAACAACCAGTAATATTGTTGTTTTGTATATTCCAAGTTTTATATTACTGGACAGCAGACAAGATGTCAACAATTTACTGACCAAGAAATAGCACGCATTTCCCGATCGTATTCTTTTCCTAATTTCCAATCTAATATCATTATTGTTAATTAAATTGTGTCTAAATATTTAAACTTATTAACACTGTCAAATAATATGTTTGCAGTAATTTATAAATTATCATCCCCAGTGTTTTTTCTCTGTGATCATTTAGACTTTTCAGCAACTACTTCTAATCCTATTTATTTACTAGTTTTTAGTAAAATGTTTGCATTTCTTGCAAGAGCTTCCTTAATTCTGCCCTACAAAGCTAAATGATCTGCATATTCTAATAGCTGCATTGTACGGTTTAGTGTCAACCCGTCCCTATTCTCTTGCATGACCCTATTAGCATACTCTATGGTTATATTAAAATATAAAGGGCAAAGTGCATCTCCTTGTTTAAACCCATCATGTATTTTGAAAGTATCTGATAAGTAACATCCAAACCGTACCTTGCCATGCCTATCAGTCAAGCATACCTCAATTAGCTTGACAATTTTTTTTTATTTCCAAAACTTAAAAGAAATGAATTATACAAAATTTTAGTTAAGTGGATTGTAGGCCTTTTTTTAAAATCTATGTATAACTGATGAACTCTCATATGGTATTCCCAATTTTTTATATTTGCCGAATAGTAAAAATCCGATCTGTTGTTTTATTTGATCAAAATCCACATTTATGATCCCAATTATCTTTTAGCATCTGACGTTGATCTCTTTAAAATTATGTTAGAAAATGTTTATTGCATGTTGGCAATAGTGAAATACCTCTTTAGTCATTACTCGGTTATATCGTCCTTGAAAAGGAGTATTATAATAACGTTCATTCTTGTAGTAATATCTCATGGTTTCATATGGAACATAGCAATTTATGAGCTAACTTTTCACCAGATACTTTTATTCACTATACTGGAATTGTATCAATACCAGAAGATTTATGGTTCTTTAACTACCTAATGGCGTCTTTGACTTCACTTATACTTGGATCTGGGACCAGTGGTTCAGCAGCATGAATTTCAATAACCTCCCCCAATTCAGATCCTTCATGAACATTCAAAATATGCCTGAAGTGTTTGTTCCATCTACTCAACACCTCACTCATATCTACCATCAAGTTACCATTCTCATCTTTTAATAAATTGGCCCTAGCCTGATAGTTTTCCTGTATCCGTTGATACCTAAATAAGGTTCTGTGATATTCTTATTATTTTATTCTATCTCGCCAATGTTATACCTTAAATACTCTTTTTGTTTCTGAATAGGGCAATGGCCATCCTTTTTACATTGCTAAATGTGTTTAAGCTCAACTCACGAGGACTTTCTAAACAATGTAAGTTTTAGGCAGCAAACATTTAAAATTTCAATTTGATATCTATTCCTATATTCACCGTCTGCCAGTTTTACAACAACATATATTTTAAGCTTGGCCACCTGATTTATCTTTTTTGTTACCAACATACATCTTCGAAGTTTTGTTACTACTAACTATGCTAAATTTAAAAAAAAATATTAATATTAATATTTAAAAATACATCTGCCCCACATGATATTCATGTTTTCATTACTAATTTTAGCAAGTTATTCCATTTATAAAATGTTGGGTCAAAAGTTAAAAAGGAGTTTGCTTAATTTATAATGATAATGATGGTAATCATTAAAGTTTAAGGTTAAAGGTAGGTTTTAAAAACAAAATCACACTTAAAAAAAAGCCTGTTCAGAGCATTTATTAATTCATTAGATAGTCATGTTTATGCCTACAATAGATCCTACTTTTACAACCAAGACTAATTCAATTTCACATTAATCTTAAAGCAATCAGTGACCATACTCAAACTTATTTGATAAACAAATTATGGGTACCATATTGAAGAGCGCATAAAAGTGAAATTAAATCACAAAAAACCAATAATATAATGACATAATTTAAGTTAAACAAGTGTTTAAATAAATTAAACAAAATGTTTGAAAATTTAGATAAACAGAATATTCACATTAAATTTATCTAATTTAAAGTATGTGCACAAAACCATTTAACAATGTGAAATTACTCAAATAGATAGAATACTCAACCAATACCAATACCCATTCATGAACCTATTTATATGTTGTATCATTCTTTTACAGATTTTTCTTCTGTATTTTTTTTTATTTCACATTCCTTGATTGTTCAGTGGTAGAAATGTAAAGTGTGAACTGTATTTCTCTTTGAATTTTAAAAGTCATGTTGTTTTTGTTTCATTTTAATTGAGCCCATCCCTCTTTCCTATTCCTCCTTTCATCTCTAACAAAATATACCTAAAAATATGGAAATGGATTTAAGCAAATCAAAGTATTAATGAAAAAACTTGGTGACAGAAGTAATGTTAAAATAAAATATAGATATGGTACTAATCATCATAAACTCTTTCAAGTCTAAGGCCAAGTCAGTCTATTAAAATTCCCCCATCTTCCTCTTTCTTTCAACCATTGTTATTCCTTTACTTGCTTCCATTCTTCTTTGTTCACTTACACATTTTCTGTTAACTGCTCCTTCAATTTATATCTTGGTATCCCTTGCGGTCTTTTCCCTGCATACTTCATCTCTATCATTCTCTTTGACCTCCTCTCCTTTTCTATTCACATTACATGCCCATATCATCTAAGTCGTGTGCCCTCTACTCCTTATGTACTCCCTGTAACCCAACTCTTGGCCACACACTACTTCATTCTTAATCCTGTTCATCCTCATGACAGCTAACATGCTCTTCACAAACTTCATTCTAATGGTCTTCATTTTCCTTGTCTCTCTTGGATTCAATGTCAATGTTTCTGTTGCATATGTAACCATAGGTACAACACAACCTTACAATTCAAGGTTACTTCTCTTCTCCATAGCAGGTCTCTTATACACAATAGAACAACTCTCCCTGCTGTCTTCTTCTCATTAAATCCGTTCTATTCCCAACTTTTTCTTTAATCATGGCTCCAAAATACTTTACATTCTATACCTTTCTCAGCTCTACTTCATCCAACTTTATAGTTAAACTGGGTTTTACCATCTTCCTTGTCATTACCATCACTTCACATTTCACTATACTAAATTTCATTCCACACTCTTTCACTTCATTTCATTCCTGTAGCTGTTCCTCTTCCTTCTCCCCCCATATCATAAAGTCATCAGCAAACATCCAGGTTTTCATTCTTTAGTCTCCCAAGTTTTACTGCCACTTTATTCATGACCATTTCCATTACCATTACAATTAATAGTGGTGAAAGGGCACTCCCTGTTTAATACACATTTACAAATAATAGTTTGAAATCATTTAACTATATAGCTCTCTAAACACAAGATTAAAATATTTATTTTTAATACATTGTTCTATAATGTATCCGACATCTTAGCTCAGTCGATAGCGTGGCTGCCTACTCAGCTAAGGGTCCCGGGTTCGATTTCGGGCATGACCGAAAATTTATCATTGATTATATTATGGATTACCCTTTCACAATTATAAATGTACATGGCCGGGGATTGGATGTTGTGTTTATCCCAGTCTAAAGATAAATTATAAGACTTATGAAGCTACGACAGGCCTAGTAAGCTGGTAGTGGAAAATATATAACTTTAATAAAAACCTGGCCCAGGCCAAAGGCTGCAAACAGTAATGTGTGTGTGTGTGTGTGTGTTCTAAAATGTGGTAAAACCATTAAGCTGAAAAAACTGTTTGAAATTACACAATACAAAAGAAAACAATTCATATTGAGTATGATTAAAAAAAATTACTCCTTTACCTTTTATTGAGTGATTTAATTGCCTTTCCCGTATACCAAGATACTTCTGAGAGCATATTAGTTAGTAACTTTACAAATATAAAATAGTTTATGATTTAATAATCACATAAAAAGTGCACTTCAATTTCATTAGGAAGAGACTTATGTAACAGCTAGAAAAGTTATCAATATCTAATGGCCAACTTTATTATATGTTTTAGTAGGGATTTAGCTACTTCTAGATATAATATTCTGAAAATTTAAAAATCACACCTGGAAACAGGAATCGAACCCGGGACTGGGACTGTACTAAGCCAAAGGCCCCATGCTCGATTTATGTGTCCAGGTGTCATTTTTCAGTTTTCAGAATATTTTTGTATTTTCTTAAAGGCCCTATGTAAATTGGTTTAAATCCACTTCAATTTACACTGGCTATGTATAAACTAAGGATGGAAATTAACATTTAAAAATGGTTTATAATGTTTAAACACCATTTACAAACAATCCACTTTATCGTGGAAGAATAAGTTGAATGTGATTTCTAGAACTTCATGTCAGATAATATTCAATGCGCATATTTCGTTTATGTATATGGGTCCATGTCCTACTCACCAAAATTAAACTTAAAAAAGGCACTTAAACAAACAAAACAATGCAGACATGAAGATACACTAGAACATATTTGCTCTACTCACGTATTACCTACAAACACCAATTTAAGACACTTCTAGGGTCAAGTGCACTATGAGAATAATGTTCAAACTCCTGAGTGTTGGGTTTGAAACCTGGTTAGTGAGTGTGCAGGTTACACTCTATTTTAATAAAAACTAGAGCTGGGTCAAATCCACTATTTACGAATCCAAATCTCAAATCCAAATCTTGGAACACACATGAACATAAGAGGAGATATAAATATAGTAAAATAATAGAAAATACAAGTAGTAATTAAAGGTCTGGGGCCTGGTTGTTAAGTTCATTCTATAATTATAATTGGTTCTGAGCCAACAATAAGTAATATTAGAGAGTTCTAAAACAAATTTCACTTGAAAATTTGAAAAATATATTATTTTTTTAAAGGATTTGAGTCCCAATAAGAAATTTTCTCAAAACCTTAAATTTCTACAATCTTTAAGAATTAGAGGGATTTAAAGGATTCGAGACCTCACTCCTAGTTAAAACACCCATATCCCTTGTATTTTTTATCTTATATTACTAGCCTGTACACTTGCTAGATTTCAGGCCAAACAGAGGGTACAAGTGGTTCAAACTGAACTAAGGCAAATGTGAATCTGACCAGAGACAATGTGGGTTTTGCTTGCTTGGCCTGTGCAAGTAAGCTTGTGAGATATTTAAAATAAGATGGCTAAATGTATAACTTTTTTTTTTTATTTAATCAACTCATTTCTGCTAAGTCTCAGAGTAATTCTAAAATATCACACAAATATTACATACTACTATATAATCAAGGGTTTACTCTGAAAATTTCTCACACTTGCAAACTTTTTAATTTTCTTACAAAAACAAAAATTACCAAAATCAGATATATTCAGGGTCAATACCCATAATATAAGATTATAAAACTAAACAAGTTATTATTTATCCTGCATTATATCAATGATGAGAGGAACTGACACATTTTAATACTTGATTTATACCATACTTTACCTAAAGATAGAATATATTTATTATATTTTTTGGATGACACTTTTTCCCATATTGTATTAAACCAGCTGTGAAATAAGATAGCTCACAAAAACAAAAGATAATTTATCTTCTGTTAAAGAGCATTCATTTATTACTAAACAACAAGAGTGGTCTTTGAAGAAAAGAAAATGATCAAAAGTTATTGAAATAAAGAACCACCTAGATAGTTTAGAATTGAATGCAATTTAATGTTATTTTATGTTTATTCATTTATTTTGACTAAAACAATTCATGAAATAATAAAAGTGAAACATTTTATAGTTTAAATAATATTATGGAAAACAGATTCACCCAAAATTATTATTTAAATGAATTCTAAAAAATACACTATTTTTTTCAGAGTTGGGTCAGATCTACTATTTTATGAATCTTCATTTGACTTATGAATCACAAATATTAGAAAAATTATGAACCTCAGAGGAAAATAGAAATACAATGAAATCCCTTAATAGCAGACACCTTTTGGAATTAAAAAAAAAAAGTTCATTATTAACAAGTGTTTGCTCTTTGGAAAAAAAAATATTTCTAAAAAACCTACTGTTTAATTCAAATGATCCCATATACTGTTGATATTAGCTACAACAATTTAATTAGTGTACTGTGCACTAATGTAAGCAGGAATGATTACATAATATTGTATATAACTTGCTGTATAGATTGTATATAATAAATAAACAAGATTAAATGTAAACAGTAAGTTTTCTTTACTGTATATGTAGGCAGAAACACAGACTAAACTGCTGGGACAACCCCCGCTGATGGCTTGATGGGAACTAATATCTTGAAGTACAGTAATCAATACTAAACAGGCTATTTTAGGAACTTTCCCTGAAGGAGGGAGGGCAAAACTACACAAACTTTGAGCAACACAATGCCATTCCTACTGTAAAATAGTGAATTTAGAGTGGTGTTCATGTCCATTATTGAGAAAGCTGGTTATTGGAAATTTGTTCCACCTTAAGAGTCAATAATATTTAGCCATGGGAATTTAAACTGTCAGTTATAAAGAAAAATCCACTATTTAGAGGTGTCTGTTAAGGAAAATTTCACTGTAGTAACTAGAGGTTAATATTTTCTTATCATAATATAATCATTATAAGATTCATAAATTCACTCTTAAATTACTGGTCTGGTGCCTAAGTGTAGAGTTTGTCCTATAATTAATTTATGTTGCTTCTGAATCACCAATAGACATTATTAGAGCTAAAAACCCAATTTCAACAGAAAAATTGATAGAAAAAAAAAAGATTTGAGTCTTGAGTTTGATATTTTCTTTGAATCTTGAATATCCTTAAGGATACAAGATACTTGAGGATTCAATGGTCACTATCCTTATTTTTGTTATATGAAAGAAATCCAGTCACTATTTCGTTCATTTCTTTGAGTAATGATTTTTAATTAAGATACTTGTCAGACCAAACAGACATTCTTCTACTACACGTATACATCTGAAGATAATACTTTTTAAAAAAACCACTCCTGTAATAGTATAAGAAATAGTTATTGTTAAAATGAACACACTACTCCTGTAATAGTATAAGGAATTATTAATGTTAAAATGAGACTACACAATTATAAAAACATGGGCTACCAGATACTGTAGAGCATCACTTGATGCGGCAAAATTTCAATCCCTTCACGTGTATTATTACCACTGGACAAAGTTAAAACGTTCCTAAGAAAATAAATAAATGTTTCAATTTAAAGTACCGTAATTATATTAAATTATTTAAAAATACATTACTAACATAAAAATGTTAATAATATATTTATTATTGGTTGTTTTCATTTAAACACGATGGACATAATTTTTCTCAAGTCCGTAAATAGTCTATTAGTGATAAGGTTGGTTACATTAATAGCATAAAAAACATGTGTAGGCGGGTGGAAACTTTTTTAATAACGGCATGCACTGAAATTAAAGCTTTCCTGTGTATATATACTGTGCTGGCCCAAATATAGTGTGGCTTTTTCTCCTAAAAATGTCCTTACAAAAAATGTACACTTTCAATACATGCAGCCTAACATTTTTCACTGAAAAAAACAGTCATAATGCTAAGGTATATTTTGTAGCATCCTATAAGTGTCAAGCCAGCTGGCAGTAAACAGCAAGCACATGCACACTTAATAATGTCAATGTTAAAACAAAGCAAGAGATCAACGTGAGTGCGGGAACTATCAAAATCACACACGTCTAATAATATAGCCAAGGTCAAAAGCGAGATATCAACTTGAGTGTGGGAGCGATTACAATTGTGCACATCTAATAACACATGGTCAAAACAGAGAGGGGAAGTCTGACACCCTTCAGTGTAATTGTTCTGGTAATTCAGTAGGTGAGTGTTATTTGATGGAAGAATTTGTGTTGTGTTTCTGATATTAAAAATTTTTGGGAGTCTTCAATTCAAGACAAGCATTAATAATATTTAGCACCGCATCTTACTACCCGTTCGGGTTACACAAGACAAGTATTCAAAGGACCTAATAAAATGTCAAATTTGTTTTTACCTAATAGTATATTCGAGGCCTTCATGTTGAACACATAAATATATTAGGGTTGTATTATAAGCAAGGCCATACTTTATTTGGGTCAATATGGTGAACTCCCCCCATCCCTCCTTCCAACAAAAGCTCCTTACACTTATCTCTTGCTAAGTATTATTCGTCAAGCATTTTCAAAATAGACCAATTTTTTGTTCAATGTTCGGGGTTGGCCCTGCTACCACACCCCTCCTCTGAAATGGAACACTTGTCACATGTTTGAAAGTGCACACTTTGTGGGATTATTAAAGTGTAATAATAATTCTAACATCAACTGGATGTGGGGGTGGGGGTTGAAAATATACCTAGATGTTTATTTAAATGTTTAAATTAAAATATAATATATTATGTTAGCTTAAAAATGTTTGTACATGGAAAGTTGTATATCAAACCACAAGTTTGTTGCTTATTTAAATTTCAACTTTACTTACTAACTTAAGAATTATTTGTAGAGTGATATCATGAAAAATTAACAAATATGAAATGATAAAAGATGGGAGGATTTTATTTTCATATTAAAGGGTTAATTATGCTTTGACCAGCAATGACAATAATACTTGTTAGCCTAAATAATTATTAACTTTAAGCTAATCCACAGCAATGTAGTTAAAAAAAATTGCTAACAATCTTACTAACAATAAGTAACTAAGGCTCAAAATACTTATTATGTATACAAAATCATAGTAAAAATAGTTTGAGCAATTTTTTTTATGTCCCTAAATGATGTTAGACAGAACTACTAAAAATATATAAATAGAATGTATGAATTTCCAAAAAGTCAAAATATATATATAAAATATAAATTTTTTCCCTACAAAAAATTGAACTTCAATAATTGAATAGTGAATTAATGTCCTTTCAAATAAAAGCTTATAAATAATAAGTGATAAAAATAAATTTTGCCATTTTTGATACAATCGAATTTTTTTAAACTTTGAAACATTCTGTTAATAATGTAAACTTATCTACTATATTAAATGTTGTTCCTTGCTCTTGTAAAGAAAAATTTAAACATAGGCCTAAACATTTTTCATCACAGCGATATTTAGTCCCATAATCAACTTGTGTGGTCACAATTTAAATTCATTTGTTTTTGATAAGAATTACAGACTAATATATGAAACCTTCTAGTGATAAATATACAATATATAACATTAGATATATAAAGACTTTTTCGATATTTAGCATGTTAGGTAGTTTATAATTAGAACTTAAGGATTTTAGTTAAAAAATATTTTATTTTCGTTCTTCACAAATTAATTTGCAAACACACGCAATTAAGGATGAATACATACTAACAAATCTTAACACTACTATTTAAATATATATCACAGTAAAAATATCATATTACTTTCATAATGAATATATATTCTTATGGATGAGTTGGTTCAGTTTTTAAATTTAGGTTCCAGTAGCTCCTCAATCTAGAGCTTGAACAGATTATTCGTTCAAAAAATTTAGCTTATGGTCTTTCTATTTCAATAAGTTATAAAAATAATTTAAAAAAATGTTATTTACAGTTTTACACGCACATATTCTATTTAGCATAATATAGAAGATTCCTTTTCTGAAATCTATAGCTAATGGTTAGAAATGCAATTTTTAAATATTTTTGTAGAGAGCCAGTGAGTTAACATTAGGGGAACCAAGAACTGAAATAATAGAACCAGCATTGGAACCAACTCATTATTAAAATGTGTGTATACAGTGAGTCCTCGACTTATATGTATTAGTTATGAGGATTCATAGATATGTAGTTGCATAAATTTGATTTACAACACACAAAGCCTTCTATCAAGTTGCACATCAAACATAATAAATGGTTTTCCTACTAAGCTTACGCATACCTGATAGGGTTAACACCATTTTGTTTGTTTTTAAAGTAATGACGTTTCTTTTTCTCAGCATTTTCTTTTAATACGCAGAACATGTTTAGCTTTAATTATCATTTTAAACAAAAATACATAGTATTTGGGCACCATTTTACACTTTCAATTTTTTTAAATTGCACAGAAACCTCCAAAACAAATTAACCACAAAGTCAAGGACTTAGTGTATATATTTTACAATGTTTATCATACAATCACAGTTATATCAGGTGCCCACATCTTTAGTTTAGTTTTAAAACAGTGATTGACTAGAGGGGTGTTGTGATAAATTAATAATACCTTTCAATAAACATTTGTTTGGGTTAGTCAAGTAAGGCCATTAATCAAATATAAAACCTCTAGCATTTTTATCTGATATCGACATATTTTTGAGCTGATCAGTTATTAAACAAAGTTTAAAATAAATGGTTGAAAGGACACTAAAGCATGCTTTATTATTAACATAAACTTCAAGTTGATTATTATCTTCTTATTATAAACAATAATTAGTAATATAGACAAATTACTTCCAAAATCATGTTTTTGTATACAAATGAGCATAGACAATTAAAACATAATATCTGATTAAATAATGTCAAATTTTTACTTTTGGTTCATGGAGTTTGTATGAACAACATTATTGGCATGTTTAAAATCACAATCCTATGTTTGAAATACTAAATAAAAATACCCTTTCAAAATTATTTTATTTTATAAGTACATAGTTTTTAAAGTGGAAAAGGTAATACACAAAATTATTTGATGCTGGTACTAAGTGATAATATTTACACTAATTAGAAGTTAACAGTTTAGTCATTGTTATCATCCTCATCCTGGTGGTAATAACCTTTTTTTAGATACTCAACTTGTTCGGATGAAGTGAAAATATTTTATTCATGGCAAAAACACTACACACAAAACCAAAATGGTTAATCAATGTATAGCTCTATTTTGCTAATATGACATTATGATTATATTCTAACTGTAAACTAATGGCTTTTCTTAAAAGTGTGCGTGTCTTAGGCCCAATCTTACACTGTCACATTGTTATTCTATTCGTTAGGGCTTAACATACGGTTAAGTGATAAAAACCACTACTTTGGATTTTGCAATGTTTGGTTAAAGCTAATGTCCACATAAAAGTGCTGGTAAGGTTAACGCGAGGTCTATATTCCGGTTAGCAAACATAACATCCACATTAACGACCCCAAGGAAGTTTTTTTAGTTTTCGTTTGGACAAAAATAAAGTGTTAAAGATTCTTGAAGTGATTGAACACCAATTAGAATTGTTTATTTTCAATCATTTGTTTGTATTTATCTATTCATTCAATCAACAACCTTTACTCATCTTTGCTAAAATTTACACTTTGTTCATGTTTATGATTTTTAAAAGACATTTTAGCATAAAAATGAATACTGTAAAAGATAGCAGATAATCTTATTCAGACGTGATAAATTGGACTTACTTATATTCTTTATGGTCAAATTAATCCAATCAAAAGCTTTGAAACAAATCTAGCACTCTGATAAAGTTAGCGATAAGAACTAAAGAAAGGCACCTGTTCTAATTTGACGAGCACATAAAAATAGTATTGTTAAACACAACACAAAGTTTAACCAATGGTTAGACTTTATAAACAGATAAGTAACGATGACTTTGACGAGACATTGTAAGATTCGCCCTTAAGTATTTATTCATGTCTTGTAAATCCAGGCTTTATATCCTTAGAAAACAAAACATTAACAAGTTTAAAATGTTAACATCAGAGATGGATCAAATCCTTTTTTTCTTGAATTTGGATAATGATTTTACCTACAAATCTCAAATCTAGCATCTGTATCTTAAAAAACACGATAAGAATAAAAGGTTAATTTTTACACATTAGTATGAATTTATTTATTTTTCAATTCTGATTTTGTTTACACTAATCATTAATTTATTATAAAGAGTAGATGGTGTATCTAAACGGTACAATTTCTGGTAATAATACGAATTCTTATTCAATTAAATGGTAAATTAAGTAGTTAATATTAGGGGTGTGCAAAGCTTCAAACTTTAGTTTGGCTTCAAAACAATTCTCAGATTCGAATTGGCTTAAAAAAAATTACGGCTTCAACATTTACGAATCTTTGCCAATAAAAATAATGACAGCTAAAATACTCAATTTATTGTCAGTTAATTCCATTCTGAGCTGTTATATACATTACAAACTAATATTCTTATGGAAAAAATTTGAAGTTATTGATAATTGAAAGTTGTGATAATAACGAGTTATTGTAATAAAATTATGTAAACTAGTACAATATATTTTTCCAAGCATAAAACAACTAGCAAATAAATATTCAAACTTTGATTCAGCTCCAAGAATATTTAATATATCCAATTCGAGTTTGAATTGTAAAAGGGCATAATATACCTTATAAAAAATATATAATTCAAAATTGAAATATAAACATTTATTCAGGTCTTGAATCTAAATTTTTCTCAAATCCCCAAATCTTTAATATCCTCAAGGATTTGAGAATACAGAGGAAGCATCCTTTGATACCATACAACCATTTGCTGTATTTAGTAGGTTTTGTAAATTTGAACATTAATGACCACACAACTCCACCTTAATAGCGTTCATTATACCAGGCTCAACTCAGCTCCTGGCTCACAGCTGGGTGTGTGGGCGTGAGTTAAAGGGAAAATATGTATGATATGCCAGAAAGGTGTGTGGTGAATTCGTATTTTAACAATTACTCAAAATTTTCCACGGTGATGATGCAGGTCAAAGTTTCTTGTTAATAGCAAAAGTATGTCCTTATTATAAAAGAATGAAGATATGTATGTACACAATGCTTATCTGTGGAGCCATTCTAAATTGGGCAAAAACAAAATTTTCAATGCAGTTTTTTTATCCAAACATTATTTAATATTTCAACAATGTTCATAATTAGGAACTTCTATTAACGCTTTATCTCCATTAATATTTAATCAGAAATGATCCATGTGCAATAGTGTTCGTGTAGATTAATGATTTCTTGCCGAATGTGCCATAGAGTTGATTGGCATGCGATGCACGCTCTTAAGCTGACCGCCCTGCCCTCAAGTACGCTCACTATTTATATATCATAAGTAGTTTTACATCATTATAACTTATAAACAGACTCATTTATATTTTAAACATTACAATATTCTATCTTAACAAATTAATGGGTCATGTTACTCTACTTTTAATCACATGCATATACCAATCCTGCACAACAGTATTTAGAATGCACTTTGTTTAGCAAACAAACTATTTAACACGGGAAAAAATAATAGCTTCAGTATTAAATTACAAAACTAGAGATAGATGGATTATATTTTCTTTAGCCGTTTTTGTTAGATTGTGAAACTACACTATGAAAATTAAATTTTATATAAGTACCAAATAAATAGCTACATTGAACAAAATAACACAGATATACTTTTTTTTTAAATGTTACTTTATATATGACACATCTTCTTTAATTGGTTTTTTTATGCTGTTTACAAATATATCTTCAGAATATTTCTAAAACCCTTGGTTTAAAATAAATATGCCATTCATAAAAGTCATATTTTTAATAAACATATGAAAATTATATTGCTACAGACTTTTTTTAATAAATTTAGCCGATGGCGTCTATTTGTAATCTCACAAATCAATGATAATACCTCAGTAGTATTTTGCCCACTTTTTTAGCATTTCGATTTCCTTCATTATGTTTTTCCATAACAATTATGTCTTGCACGCTTCATGTTTGTCACTAGATGCATTAAGATTTCGTAGAAATAAATCTAAATGTGAGTGTAAAAAAGTTAATATTTGTAGACATGTTGAACCACATTGCTTTATATGATTGAAGCAATTTTGTTACAATTTCCTGGTGGTTGTCTGCTTCATTGTTTCCTGAGAAATTGCTGCAGACATCTTTGAATGATGTTCAAGTTGCTAGTTCAACTTCATTCAGAGTAGAATCTAATGTTTTATCTGTAACAAGTTTCCTTATCTATGGGCTAGCGAAAATCCTTTTAATATTTGCCTCATTCAATCAAGGAATTTCCGCCACACCCACATATATATATGTGTGTGTGAAATAAAGTGCATGGAGCAAAAACAATTAGTAATAAATACTACGACTTCCTGAGAAAGATGTTATATATAATAGCATCGAAATATTGATGTGTGTGTAAATATGTGTTAGTGTTTTTACTTTTATTTGTGCTCTACTATTTTCCTAATATTCTATAATTTTATTTATTACCAATTGCCACAGATATAAAAAAAACAAAGACATACTTCTTAACGATTTTGATCAAATATTTTACTGGCTCAAGTTTTCTTTCCATGTTCAAATGAGTAGTGCTTGTCCTTAGCTTAGCTATTCCATTTACAAATAAAGCAGTAATACTTTGTATATACTAATTGCATGCCTAACAAGAGTGGTATAGCTTTCAGGTTACCTTATATGTTCCAACAGTTCTTGTAGTTAATTTTATCAAGTAAGTGTTTAATTTCTTCCTTTGTGTGCTCTGCATGACATATTGGTATAGAGCAGGGTACAGCAACCTTTTGGCTAAAGAGCCACATTTTTGCATTTTAGAAAACTTGTGACACTCAAAGAGCCATTCATACATTTTACTTATATGATTGATGGGATGTGTTATTAAAACATGCATTTGTAATAGAATAAGTCACATTTATTTAAGCTTAATCATACTCAAACAGCTTTCATTAGAATTTTTATACTAGCTAGGTAAGTAGGTAGGTAAGTACATACTTGATTTTATTTTTGGCTCTAGTTTTGGATTTTGGTGACACAACCAAACCAATTAATGTGAAATCTGACCCTGCATTTCGTTACATAACTTGAGTGATATCTGGTGTATAGTTAGTAATTTTTAGTTTTGGCACGATTCAAGACTCTCGTCGTGAAGGCTACTCCAAGTTCACATTGGAGAATGTTTGCTCACAATAATATGTTGATCCAGAGATGGCCAAAACTCCCAGTGCGTATATTTTTAACAGGCAACACCACTCTGGCAGACTGTTCCAAGTGTTGAATATCACTTGATCCCGCCGTTGTAATTTTGATAATTAAGACCATTTATGTTGGGCAGATAAAATACTTTGTTGTCTTTCAAGACTTTCCAGATCTGCATCTAGAGTCTTAATTTGTTACTCCACAACTATTTTGATGTGAGACCCAATAACTGGAGCTCAAAATCAGCTTGGCTTACAATGCCAGCAAATGCTGAAAAATGAAGATTATCTATTTCTGATTCCAATGGCTTTATTAAAAACAACAGAGTAATAATATTATCTCTGAACTCCTCATATTGTTTTTCAAATGATTCACTCATTTGTTTGACTGCATCTGCGAAAAAATCATAATCACTGGCACAATGTGTGCCCTCTTGATATTTCTTCAGTTGTGTGGAGTGAGGATTTTCCTTTGCAAGTTCATGTGGAACAAAATAAGTTTTTGCTCGAAAAAAATAATTACTTTTAAAAGAGAAAATGCTATGTTTCCTTGCTCTTGCAGCTTTACATTGAGTTTGTTTAAGTGTCCTGTCATATCTACCAAAAATAAAATCTCTGAAACCAAAGATCATAAGACAATTAGGGATAGTGCAGGCCTTCATAATTTAAAAAAGTTTTTATTTCAGTAAAGCAGGATGAAAATCAATTAATCTATTTACCTTTTGAAAGCCAATGCACTTTATGATACAGTGAAAGGAAAAGACATCGTGGTCAATATGCTTTTTTAAAAAAGTTATAAACCCTTTATGTTTTCCTGCCATGCTTGGCGCTCCTCCATCTGTAGCAATAGATAACATTTTATTTAAATCTGTATTATTTTTAAACATCTTACTACTGCCTCTGTTATGTCTTCACCACAGGTTTAACCTTTCAAAGGTATCAAAGCAGTCATCTCTTTCTGAGGGCCTGTAGAAGTACTGTATCTGCCCAGTTGTATATCTTATCACATGGTCCTAAATGTGTCGATCACTTGACACACTTAAGCTTTGAAATATTTGTATTTATTTGGTCAACCACTTGGCTGTTGATCACTTTGCCTTCTTATGTATAAGCTTGTCGACCAGTTGGTCCTAGTCTTGTAGGCCACTTGTCCTACGTGGCATTCGAACATTTTTACAGCTTTTCGGCCGGTTTGTAAGATGACAATCATGAACTTTGTTAACTATAATAATAATAACAACGAAGAGTAATACTTTTTTACTACCAATAAAGAACTCTAAAACCTGCTCCGGTGCTAGTATGATCTCTAAGGCATCACTATAGTCGTAGACTAGATCGTTAAAGACAGGGAGATCGGTGTTCGATCTCAGTCAAGTGTACAGAGGGTAGTTTTATTATAAATTATTTCCCACTCTCTTTACGCAAATGTGAGTGCACTTCCTATAAATTCAGCTTTCCTAATCCCTAACTAATTAGCTTAATTAGTACATATGATAATACCGCAAACGGATAGTAAGACTCGGTGCTAAAAGAATAATATAAGAACTCTTAAACTTTCACCACTCAAGTTATTTAATTAAATTGCCTAGTAATACATATTTTTCCTTCTAAGAACACATTTTTTAAATATAGTACTAATAGTATTCGGTATAATAAATACTTTGCGACACATGTAATAAGTTCATTACTGTAAAATTTAAATTATTAATATTCTTTGAATCTTAGTAGCCAGGATTCAAACTCAAGACCACAACTCTCGGATGAGCCATGCAGTGACCATTCATGTTATAAATTACTAAATAACAGTGAAGTTTCTTAGCGGAAAAAAAAGGGTAGTGCTATGACAACACTGTTGTGAACAAAATGCTGGCAATCCCAGCTTACTTTCCCACTCCATCTGCCCATCCCCCCTTCACATCATAACACCCCCCTTCCACCATGTTAAAAATTCCCTGTCAAAATGTTATAGCCTATTCATTTTAGGAGAAGCTTGTTGGACGAATCACCTTAAATATATTTTTAACGGCAACGAATGATCAAAATATATGTATTCTTCTCCATCAGTTTCCAGCCTTGCACTGATGGCTCTTTGGGTAAGAACATGTTGAGCAGGTCGTGATGAAGGTGAAGAATGCAGCGGTCACTGAAGTTAGATGTTATGGTTGATATCGGGTAAACATACAGAGCAACTCGACCCTCACTGTGAATCTCACTGCCAGCACTGGTCACAGGTGTTTTCAAACCCCTTCAGGAGGCACGATGGAGGCTGAACCATGTGGGGGGGGATTGCCCGCACCCCTGGAAAGAATTTGCCTCTCCATGGAATAAATTCCCCCTCACCTACCAGATATATTTCAAATCCTCTGATATTATCAAATATGAAGCCGAATGATGGCCTTATATCAAACTCCATATGACTTCTAGGTGCATTCTATTTTCAAATTTAGCTTCAGGAGGCATCAAAATGACTGACAAAAAAAATCAAGTTAGGAGCCCTCTAATTGGATTCTAAAGCAATCAAAATTTCAAGAAAAATTTAGGTGAGGACCACTTTAAATAGTTTCTAGAAACAAGATGCATGTAATTTTGAAGAATTTTCATGCAAGGACCACTTTAAAGTGTTTCTTAAAGCATTCAATTGTCAAAAATCAAACAGTGGAAGACCACTATTTAAGTATCTTATGGAAGTATCTAGTTTTCAAAAAATTTCCAGAATAGGACCATTCTAAATACCTTTTGAAAGCATCCATTTTTTTATATCTTTTTTTTAAGGATTGACAACTTCAAATAACTTGAAGAAAATCTACATTTAAAAAAAATCTTTTGAGGATTGTTTAAAATAGTTTCTAGAGTTATCCAAATATCAAAATGTTAACAAAATAAAAGTATTACAAATAGTGTCTAAAAGCTTAATAATTTAGAAAAAAATCATTGGGGGAAGAACCACTCCAAATTAGTGACATCAATACTGGTGAGTGGGGGTTTAAAGGTGGGAGTCATTGCCCCATCCTCCTCTAAAAATATATCACACCTGATATTATCGAATATGAAGCTGAAAGACTTATATGAAACTACAAATAACTTCTAGAGGCATCCAAAATTAAAAATTTGCCAGTGGAGGCCCATTCTAAATATATTCTAGATGCATATAATTTCCCACACAATCCAGACGACGACAACTCTAAATATCTTCTAAATGCATCCAATTTTTTTAAAAATGGTTAGAAAAGACCACTTCAAAGAGCTTCTAAAGGCATCTAATTATTGGCAAAATTAAGGTGAGGGTCACTATAAATAGCTTCAAGGGGCATTCAAATTTCTGGGGTAGACACGTTAAATGGTGTCTAGAAGAATATTTTTTTTTAATTCAAGGCGAGGATTATTCAAAATATTTTATCCAATTTTTAAAATGTGTAATCTAATTTTTTTTTAAAGTGGGGAGGAGGAGAACCACTATAAATAGCTTTTAAGGACATCCAATTTAAAAACATTATTGAGGGGTATGGAGTAAGTGTAAGCGTAAATGGTCCTTAAAAGTCCCTAAAATATATATATTTTTTTGCTTTCCACCTTTAAACCCCCCTACACAAATAAGGTTCCACCACCAATGAGGAGACACATTAGTAACACTAATCCTTTTACTTTGTGTAGCATGCATTGGATCATGAACGTAGTGAATATAGTGATGATGGTAGATTTATTAACTGTTCTTTCATTGCCAACACTAAAAATCATGCTGTATTGTGTGGAAATCACGCATCAACACATCATGCAAGGTATACCTACTGTTTGGGTTTTGTACTGCTGAGCTGAACGCTTCTTTTGAACACGTGATCTAGCTCAACCAACCACAGCCAAGCAGACCTCCGACATTGCTTTAGGCCGTGATGATAAAAACAAAATAGTTTGTTTAATCATCGATATCTCAGTCAGAAGTGATGGTCGACGGCAAGGTTAGTGGTGAGGGTGACATCCTTGGCATGCGCTTGCCCATTACCTTCAATGCTTTTGATTTACATGGACGAAACATCCACCGCAACTGCGATCTTCACTTACACCCCAGCCTGCTCAGCATGTTTTTCACCCTAGCAATTCTTTTGGAGTCTATGATAAGTTCAAGTCCCCAAGTAAGTGAACTCATTTTGGGAGAGAGAACACAGATCATTCGATATAAAGGGCTTAGAATCTGGATCACTGATCATAGGAATTGACTCGACATCACTGGTGACAATAATAATAATAGTTAATTTTTTTGAAGGTTTTAACTGTAAAGGATTAGTATAAGGGTGGAAAGAAATTATGGAGCCGGTATACTGTGCTTATATTTCAAGGAAATTTTAGTTTTTGGTTCAGCAGAAGTAACCATGTCAAAATGATATTTTTGCTCTCACCAAATCATTGGAATAGAAATTGGCATATACTTAACAGAAACTTTCTACCGTCTTCTCAAATATACTGCACAATTGGCATTAGCTATGTGAGGAGCCAAAAGTGAATTCTGATCTATTATTTTCTATCCAAAGTGGGGATCGTTTGTTTTCATAATTAATGGTGTTGTAGATCTGCATTCACATTTAAAGTATAGTCGCCACACAACTGGTAAAATTTTTTATATAATTTTCACCCTTTCGGAGCATATTGAAAGTCATTGACCATTTGATAGACCACTTCATAAAATATATCACAAATGATTTTTATCAACTATAATAAACAAAACAAATTATTAAATAATCAAAACACCTTTATCAGCTAACCTATCATGTTTCATAGATTCAATTCTAGACAATGCCTCCTATTTTTGCTCGGTTTCACATAATAGTTTTCATTTGACTCATAAACTCCATTATCAAAGCCATCATTTGTTATTTAAATTTGCTCTATTTTATCAATGACTTGTAGATATAAAACAGCTATGTAGTTGTATATTTTTTATCATTTAATTAAATAACAAAATTAGACAGTAACCTGTCAAATAAGGTACTTTTTTATATTTAAAAAAGTTGTGAATGATTGCAAAATTTTGTTTTTAAATTTGTTATTTGCAATAAAAAAACAGGTTAAATTATGTTTCATATATTAGGAAACAAAGATTGTGTATAATAGTGCAAATAAGGTGGAAATCGATAAGATATAAAAAAATAGTTTCTTCTAAGGAGTAGAATGGTCATTTTACTCCTGGAACCTCCATTTCCCACATTAAGTTAAAGTGAGCCACTTACCCTAGTGTTACGTTATATTTGACCTATAAATGTTTGTATCAGTTTGATCCCCTGGACTCTTTTCCGAGAAATCAATAAGAAGTTCCCCTTTGTCGCTCTGTATAGAAGCAACACTACTGCTCTCCGTCTCCGGGAGAGGATGTTCAACTACAGATGAGGCAGCGTGGTGGCTGCTGGAAGACGCCATACTGTCGTAGTAGCCTGTCGGATTTACCTCTTGGTCGAGACGTGCCGGGGCACTGTTGTAACCGATGTTGCGCCCATCGTCAATTATTGGAGGTTCTGGTACCAGAAGCTTGGAGCTCTCTGTGGCACTACCACCAGCATAGCGGTACATGCCGCGGCCTCGAATGTGCCGACTCAATGAGCTCCCTGAAGTCATTAAGATGTTAGTTAATTATCTTTGCAAGAAGACTTGAAAATAGCCCTTGGTTGAAAATGTGGATTAAATAATGGAGGATACAAAACTTTTAATCTGTCCATGTCTTTCAATTTCATACTCAGCTTACAACCCAATATTTTATATCATCCACCAAACTATATATATTTTATTTAAAAAAAATTTTCTTTGCAAACATATATCTTTAAGGAAAACCTAGTTTTGTTTTTTCATGTTAATATTGAAGTTATGTAAGAAGGTACCTTCTGGCATATATAACTTCTCCAAAAAATGTTAGTGAATAGTTATTCTTTAATAGTATTGCATTCAAAAACAATGTATTCAGAATGTGAGGGATGCAAGTACTTTTTTTAGCACCGCGTCTTATTACCCGTTCGGGTTGTACACTTGTGTACTAATTATGGAAATGGTTTTAGGAATTAGGAAGTGTACCGATATTTGCATGGAATGAGAGTGGAAAAACATTATGAAAAAACCTCAGTACACTCGAGTGAGATTCAAACCTCAATCTCATCATCGGGAGTCTAGTCTACTGCAAGAGAAGTGCGTTAGACCACATGGCCACCAAAGCAGGTCCAAGTTATATTATTTGTGAATGTGTGCCCAGGTCATGCAAAAATGCATTGAGAAGTCAAAGATAAGTTTTTAGCATATCAAAGAAAACCCCTTAACCCCTATGGAGGTAGATAATATTTTAATAGGCCCATCAATGTACAATTATATATGTGGTTGATAATTTTTGACTATTATTTTCGTATAGATAATATACATTATTTCTTAGTACATAAGTACTAAATGGACATTTTTATTATTATTAAGTGGGTTAAGTGTAAGAAAAGGTTCTGGCCTTAACTCAGCCCAAATAAATATATCATCATCATCATCACCACATTACCACACATGGAAGAAGTTCTAGGAAAGAGAGATAAAAACAAATAAAAAAGGAAAAAAGCCATATACTCTTTACAATAATTGAAAAACTAAAACAATTCACACATTACACTGCTGACTGAGTATAGCTCAAACAAGTGCTAAGAGACAAAGAAAAATAAAACCACAGCTAGCACTTGACTCCTTAACCTTGGATTTATTTGATTAAACCTCATCGGTAGGAAGTGTGAAATGTGCAATGCTGCATCCTCAAAGAGGATACCAGGAAACAAGAGATAAAAAAAGAAACTGTTAATAGCGATAGTGTTCATTTATAAGAACATAAAATGAATGATTAGCATAAAGGACGAACACAGGAAATAAAGAGACAGTACACGAACATATGATTCATTTTGATGTTTTAAAATGTGATTAATGATTTGCTTCTCAGTGTAAAATCTATATAATGTTTATTTTATCTGTACCTACTCCCCCAGTGTTCCCTCTATTTCATTACTACAAAATTCCTTGTGTTTTCGAGACTTTCTAAAAGAAGTTATTATTTTTCCACATACTTTAGAGAGAAATATAGAAGAACAAAATTTAATATTTCATAAAATATAATATTGTAAACTGTGAATGTAAAGTCATGACGTTGTTACCCAACCTAATGTTTCAAAGAAACAAATTAGAGGGAAGAGGATAATGGAAGAGGGATATAAGACATGTGTTCGAATTAGGGTGCTTAGGACCCTTTTTCTTACATGTAAAAACTAAATATCTATTATATCTAAAGCTTGCAGTTTGATGTCCCAAAGTCACAAGTATCCGGTAGTTTTTTAGTTTTGTTTTTTTGTAAAAATCTGTTTAGTTTCTTATTTTTTTCCATACTCAAAAAAGTCACCGTGCTTTCTCGTTCCTTCTTGTTTTTTTAGTTTACTTTACTTTCTTCCAAGTATGTAACAATTCAATGTACATTTTGTAACTTTTACTTCTTTCACTTCTAAATATAGTATTGTGAAATAACCAGCCTCGGCGGAGTAGTCGGCTAACGCGTTAGTTTCATGTAGAACCACACTGCCAATGACGGGGAGATCGAGGTTTGAATCTAGGTCGGGTGAACTAGGGATGGTTTATCCTACATGGTTTTCCACTCTCCTTCCACGCATATGTGAGTTCATTTCCTCTACACTCAACCTTCCCAATCCCCAATCCATTAGCGTGATTAGTACTCAAGTGTATACATGAGAATCAAAACTCCCAGAATTATGTTCTGACAAATCAGTTGATTTTATTGAACTTGAGGATAGGCAAAATTAAATAATGCAAATCACTTTAGAGGTCTGGCTGGATGAATGACCGACCAACAGGGGCAGCTTCCTGGGGCGCCAACTTGAGCGCCAACCTAAACTAACGTAGCCTGGACGTGATATTAAAATAATCTCTAAACCTAAGAAATCTAAACATAACATAGCCTGGGTGAAATACTGGAGTTGCTAAACAAAACAATTGTCCACTTTTTGATACTAACATGAAATTTGACATATACAAGGTTTGGCTATTAAATAACCAGACTGATTCTCTAAAAAATTATATTTAAAAAATAACTCAATGGGCATGTTATCACCTTCAATGTAGTCCCCTCCCCAATCCATACACCTCACCATACAAATCTTCCACTGTTGGAAGCAATGTTTCAGGTCCTTTTCTGAGAGGCTGTTCATGAGCTTTGTTGCTTTTTCCTTCACAGCATCAACAGACACAAAACGGGTTCCTTTTAGTGCAGACTTGATCTTCAGGAACAGAAAAAAGTCACACGGGGCTAGATCAGGTGAGTAAGGTGGATGTTCCAACACCAGAATCTTGTGCTTCACCAAAAACCTCTGGATAGACAGTGCTTTCTGTGCTGGTGTGTTGTCCTGATGAAGAATCCACGAGCCGTTCTTCCACATTTCAGGTCTTATTATTATTATGCATTTACGAAGGGTTGTCGAAACCTCCTTATATTAATAGTCTGACCTTTAGGTACCCAATCAATGTGAACAACCCTTCGGATATCAAAAAAAAAGCTATCATCATTGCTTTGAATTTTGACTTGCTCATCCGTGTTTTCTTGAGATAAACAATGATCACCATAAACTTCCTTTAACCAATTGTACGTTTCTGTAGCAGATTTACAAGTTTTACAAGAACCTTCATGTTGACATGCTGCTCACCTTTTACACTCAACATAATTCTGACAGAGCTCAGGTACACGGTCCACTTTTAACAAAGGCTACGTCTGAACTGTCAGTCGCACGGCCTTGAAATTTGGAAGGCAGAGGGAATAACAGTCATAGATCAATATTTGACCCTGCTAGTTGTTGTTGAGACCTCAAGTAAGTGGCAACAAAAAATGAGTCTAGTTATTTAGTAGCAACACCTCGTACATATAATTTTTTTTGGGAATAAAATAGGATTTGGTGCCACTCTAAGAAAGTTACTTTGCATTCCCTATTTTGAAAAAATAGCTTCTTCAAACTGTCTTTTTGAAATTATCTAGTATACAGTTTTTATTGTAACAAATACTTTTATGTATATAAAAGTATTTGTTACAATAAAAATAAAGAAGAGGAAATTGTCTACAAAACATGTTTTATTATTTATTATTAGTTTTCTTTATAATCCTAACCATTTTCATACAATCTCACAATGAATTGTTTGGAGTATGATTACCATTTGTGGAATTTTCCTTCAGATTATTTTCCCATCACGCCCATGCCACTTTAGGTTTGTAGTTTATAAGTTTTGGGGATTATTCTCATATTTTCCTATTATCACCAGTCTACTCAGGGGGGCGCCAAAAATAAATTCTGCCCGGTCGCAAAATTTTCCTCAGGCCACCCCCGATGAACAATATTTGGCTGTCGGTTAGTGTAAATTACCAAATGGAATAATGTATTTAAAAACAAAGCTGAAAGCACTGAAATAAATTGTTGTTGGAGTAAAGTAAAATTTCCACCATCATTTTCTGTTTTCATGAAGAAAAAAATAGATGAAAAATAAATATAAAAATTAAAATGTATATACAAAATTAGAATAATCAATCATAATAATATTAATAAATATAATGATAACAATAAAATGGTTATATAGTGTGCTGAGAGTGATAAGACAGGAGAACAGAGTACCAGAAGAGTGCAAGAAAGTAATTAATTCTAATATTGATTTTTAAGAAAGGAAAAAAGAATAGGTGTATGAATTATAGGGAAATAACACTGATAGCCCATTGTACAAAACTTTATGAGGAGATACAGGAAAAGAGAATAAGAAAATGGAAGTAAGTTAGAGAGAGGAATATTAGTAATTTAGGGAACAATAGAATTTATAATTGTTACACGACAACTGATGATTTCAAAGAAGGTACAAATTTGGGAAGGACTTGTTAATGATATTTAGGAATGTGGAGAAGGTATGACATGATAATGTGGATAGAAATAAAGTCTTAAAATCGATGGAAGAGGCCAGAGTAGAAAGAGGAGTAGTAATGAGAATAACATGAGTTGTGTTAAGATAGATATGGGGTGGACGAAATGATTCCAAACAAAAAATGGAGTGAGGCAGGGGAGTGCTCTCTCACCACTAGTATAAAAAGAAAATCCAATTTCAGCAAAGGGCATACATGAAATAATAGACACTGTTCCAGAGACATATTATTGGTTCTGTGCATTTTCAACTCCCTCTTTTACAAAGCTCTATTAAAAAAAAAATGCTATCACTTGGAAAATAACGATTTTGTGAAATATTCTTTCAAATAAAAGCTGTTTATATTCAAGAGTCCTACAAATTTCTAATAATAAGATATTTTGTATCTCAAAATGCTATAGAGATATGATCAAAACTGAGTTTTCCGCTTATGTACAGCCTCAACTCATTGTCATGGAAAAATGAAATGTGTCATTATGTTTGTAATGGTACACAGTGCCTGGAAAATAATTTAAATAAAAATGGCTTGAGATGATTTTGAGAAAATTGATTTTATTCTAGGCGTCTGTGAGCACAAATTTTTTAATTCTAGTTGATCTCTAGAGAATTTTTCATAAAGCTTCTGAGTATCAAGTCAATTTTGAGCTTGGGTTTAATAAATATAAAAATTATGTTGGTAAAAAACAAATATGTATTAATTTTTTTGAATGAAATAAATTATAGATATTTAAATTAAAATATATTTTACACTTTTTTTAAATAGTTAAAAAAAATCAAGCCATAGTAAATTATAGAATTAACTTTTAAATATACTGTAATAGTAACAGAAACGACATCCATTAAAGTTCAAATTTGAATTTTTTGATTGTCACAATACTTTCTCTGAGGGCTCTGAGGGTTTGCAAGAAAATAAAAAATAAAAGGAAATGTATTATTTCCCTCAAGGGGATAAGAACTATCTTATATTGAGGCCTGGTGGTATTCTTCATTTGGTAATCCATTGGTGAGCCAGTTCCCCAGTTAACAGTTTGTTTTTATCAAATTCAAAATGAATTTGCAGTGTTTTTTACCCTCTTCAAATGGTCACATGGTCTAAGGCTTTACTCTCACAGTAGACTTGAATGCTGATGACAGGGAACTAGAGGTTCAAATCTCGGTCAGGGTTATTGAAGTTAAAAAAAAAAGTTTTCCACTCTCCCTCCAGGCAAATGTGGGTACACTTCATCTAAATATAACCTTCCTAATCCCTAAAACCGTTAACATAATTTGTACATAAGCGTACAACCCAAACAGGTACAAAGATGCAGTGCTAAAACAAACCACAAACAGTGTTTTTCTTCTCTTTTCCCCTCTAGTTTGATAAAGACAATAGCGCTGAAATATAAAGACTGTTTTTATGTCGATGTGTATGTCTATCTACTATACTATGTTTGCATGTGTTATCTGTATGGTGGCTGATTTATACCTATTTGTTTTTGAGACTTAAGAACAGATATTATATAATGTAAATGTGATGGCCAACCAGGTGAGTCCTGATAAGTCATAAAGTTATTTAGTTTTCTAATCTGACTACATTAAGCAGTTGAGGAATCTAAAGTAGGATTTTAGTAAGCAGGAACATTTAGATAATACAATTAATTTTTGCAGCCAAAAATGAAGTGTATTTTGTAACTTTTCTAGCTGTCAGATAAGGTTATTCTTATGAAAATTGTACTGTAGGTGTGGCTGTGGTTGTTTATTGCATTTTACATTTCTTTCTCAAGCCAAGCCTAGTTTAAGTGTGATACACTGTTATACTCTTAACACAGTGATTTAGTCCCAAACATGTATATAAGAAAACTGTCCCAGGTACTTACCGACCACTCCCAAGTGCTCCTTAATATCCCTCTGAACGTCCGAGACATCCCACATGGCCAGGAATGCAGTACAACATGACTGGTCGCCTGCTAATATATTGATGTAAGGCTTGTAAGAGAAGCTATAGTGATGGGCCACAGCTGCCAAGAACATCTCGATACAGATTAGGAAATCCTACAACAATAGATCAGGATAATTTCAAGTAGGAATGTGTGAAGCTTCAAAAAAACTTTGACTTTGCTTGGAATATTTGTCAGGTTCAAATACAATTCGAAATTAAAATTATGGATTCAAGATGTGTATCTATAAGGAAAACCTCTTTTCGCTTTAAGAGATAATTGTATTACATTTGGAAGAAGGTACAGGAAAGGTGAATAGAAACATATAAAAGGGACCAACAAAATATGGTTTTTACAATAAAAAGAACACAGTCCACACTTTACATTGCTGCCACTGAACAAAGAGGTAATGGCTGCCTCTTTAAGAAAATCGCCGAAACATGTCGTCACCAAGCCAAGATTAGCAACAAATTAGGTATATAAGGAGAGGAATTGAATCTCGGTCGGGTAGAACTGGGGATGATTTTTCATAAATGATTTTCCACTCTCCCCCCACTTAAATGTGGGTTTACTTCCTCTAAATTAAACCTTTCCAATTCCTAACCCATTAGTGTAATAATTACTTAAGCGTACAACCCCAACAAGTAGTAGGACGCGGTGCTATAATTTAATTTTCTTAACAGCCAGACCCTAGGCCATAGAATTAGCACTTGACTAAATTTATGATTATTATAATGGATAAATTTTTAGCAAAAAGTGTTAGCATTTAGTTACTATATATATTTTCTATTATTTTATTAATTTCCTTTTATCTTCACAATTTTTCCAAGATTGAGATTTATAAAATAATGGATTCAACTAATCTCTAACAATAAATAATAATAATGTTATGTGATTGCAATACTTTCTTACAAAAAAATAAACAAAGCATACTAAAAAAATATATTTTGTATTGGAATATTTTTGGTAAGAAAACAAATTAAAGTGCCAATAAATGTATTAATTAAATTATTGATTTTGTAATTATATCATATTTTCCATAGTAACTTGATCATATAAATATAGATTATAATAGCATACTAAGATATTTCTATGTAACTTTAAGTACATTTAAAATGCAGCAACAAAATGGAAAGAACAATAAAGGGAAGTTTCTTACCTGAAGTTTTGAGGAAATGTCCTTGATTGTGTCAGTGTCAGAAGTGTCAAATACTGATGAAATCACTCCAGTGTACACAAGGACAGCAATGATTACACCTTGGCTGAGAGTAAACAAATAATTTGAGCCATTATGATTGTGAAGCATAACTTAGCATCCATTACCAGAGTTACTTCATTCACTCTAAAATAAAAGTCAAGCATAATTATTGATTTTCATGGGGGGAAAAGTTTCATTTTAACAATTTTTAAAAGGTTGTGAAAATTTGAGCAAATATTTTTGCATGAAATATTTTATACGATGAACTACCCGAGCCGCTTAATTTTAATAACATCACAATCTATTTTTAAGCTATGAAGTGAAAGAAAAAATGCAAGCAATAACATTATAATCTAAAAACACCCATTAAAACAAAGCTCAAACTCCATAAAAAAAAATTCACTATACTGAGCACACTAAGAAAGGAGACAGGAAGAGGTGGATGAATTATAGAGCAATAACGCAGATGTGCCACTGTATATTAAAGAATACTGGAAAAGGTGACCTGGTGGTCTAGGGGTAAGGTGTCAGACTTCTATGCTGGCGGCCAGGGTTCAATCCTCGGTCCCGGCAAAGATTTATCTGATTACCAAACCCTTCCTTCACCTCTGACAAGACATCTTGTGAATGTGAGGGATGCCAGGTCTCCACGTTAAACTGTAGGTCCTTCATTTCATCTCACAATCACCCTACCATTACACATTAGCGTAAGTGCGTATAACCCGAACGGGTAGTAAGACGCGGGGCTAATAATAATAATAATAATAATAATAATACTGGAAAAGAGATCATGAAAGAAAATGAAATGAAGGTGGAAAGATGAATAGCACTGATTTAGGAAACCAAGGTCAGTAATAGAATGGATATTTGCTATGTAACAGCTAGGTACAGCTCTCTTTCTTCTTCAATTTTAACCTCCAAACCCTTATGTCTTTCTTGTGTTACTACTTTTCTCCTACATCCCCATCCCTTTGTGTCTGCCACAGTAACGTGTGATCACTATCTAAGGACACACTTGGTATTACCTTGATGTTTACAGTCTGTCTTTTCAGTTCTTTGTCCATGAAGAAGTAGTCTATCGCCAACCATTGCTCCACATCCCAGTTGTATCTAGTGATCTTGTGGCTCTCTCTTTCCTTCACATACCAGTTGTTTGCCACTTTAATTTCATTTCTTGCACATAGCTCATACAGCCTTATACCATCCTCATTTCTCCATCCCCAACCTTCATTCCCAAACGTGTCCTAAAACCCTCCTCTCTCCTTTTATTTTTGTGTTAAAAGTTTGTATTACTAGCTGCAACTCATTTCCCATATGCCTTTCCAGATCTTCCTCAAACGTGTCCTTTTTCTTATGCTGGATACCTTTATCATCCGGTCATTCATCCCTACCACCTTCGCTTGCAGCCTTTCTCTCACTACAAAGCGCACTCCAGTTCTTATCTTTTTATCATTTCCCACCCAATGCAAAATGTATCGATTCCTTAATTTCCTCATGCCACCCCCTCTTCACTTGGTCTTACTTGAATCCAAGAGATAAACTCCCCTCCACTCCCTCAGACAGTATACCAATGTTCAGAGTTTCTATTTGTGACTTATGGTTGTCAAAAAAATTTCCAGTCAGGTATTTTCTTTTATGATCTCCAATACTTTGTTTTGTTTCCGCCACCAGCTTAATAAGCCCGCCGTGGCCTACACCTGAATAGCGGGGCTGTCACTTATCGGTCCTAGGGTTAACCAACATATATTGAGGTGGTTTTTCCTAAATGGTTTCTCAATATACCCAACATAAATGTGAATATATTACCTTTCAATTTTAGCTTCCTTTTCTCTACCTCCTTACTTACCAACTTTCTCTATGGCATTAGGAGCTAGGAAATTCATTGCCCCGTTTACAAAATTATCCAACCTCTCCTTATGAGCTAGATCTATCCAGTCAACCTCATTACACCCTATCTCTTACAGGTATATTCTAATATTATCCTTCCATTTGCGTCTAGATCTTCTCATTGGGTTTGCCAATCAGTACCCTAAACACGGATGTCCCGCCCACAGTAATCCACGAGTCTTGACTATCCTAACAATGTCTTGTGATGAATACATGTTATGTAGCTCATCATTATGTAACCTTCTCCACTCCCCAGAAGCCTCATTTCTTTTTGAACCAAATATCTTCCTTCCTATGCACCTTGTTTTCGAACACTATAAATTTGTTTTTGCAATGTAAGGTAAGGCACCTATATTAGTGTAAATACTTAGATGAGTATTAATATGTGAAGAACAGAATACAAATTTTTTTAAACTATAAGCCATACAAAAAAGTTAATTTAACTATATGATGCTGTAAGGATTGGGGCGGGAGCTGGGGAGTGTTCAGAGACAATGTGACTCTATGCCCTTGAAGGGGATGTAGGGCCCTTTAGCTGTTAAGTCATATTTTAATTTTTGTGCGGGTAAAATGAACACAACTGTCTCTCTACAAATTTAAATAATAAATATATTTTACTAGCTTGTTCTCTTCAATTCAAACTTTAAATTAGAATGTTCACAATAAAAATGGTGTGAGATAACACTATATGTTGTCGAAAAGGGGTAAAAAATGCATAGTATGTTCCCTTATATCTGATGATGATAATTGAGGAGCGTTTTAAAAAACTCAACATCCAACAATTTTGTCAAAAATCATGTTTTGATGGTTTATTATGAATCTTTATGAAGCAGATCAAATGTTCAAAACAAAATTTAGCAAAACTTGATATTTCTTGTAGTAAAAAATAGTAAAATACAAGAAGTTTTATAAAAACTCAACATCTACAGAAATAGAGTTGTAACAAAACTTGACATATACATGCTACCCATATATTGAAATCGTTAAAACATTTATTTTTTTTCAATTTATTTTTATTTGCAACTTTATTTATTCCTGTTTTTGTTTCTGTGAGATGAGCAGCATTTATTAAAAAATTTAGAAAGTCAAGTGCAAAAAACGAACATATAAGGCTTCTTTCAGACTCTTGTGGGTCTTAAAACAAAATCTTTGTTGGCTACCTCAATGTTTGTGGAGAAATCCAAAGTTTTGAAGGTAATCCAGCATTATTACCTTATCAGAAGACACATTTATATGTACCCCTACAGAGTCTTTGGTAATATGTCTTTGGAAATATAGAGAAATAGTATAGAAAAAATAGGTCCATAACCTAACCTTCAGAGTATCATGCCATCTTTAAAAATCATGGACAGGTAAAAGTATGGGGTAGTGACTGGATGGCCTAAAATCAACAACAACAAAATTCTCAAAGGCAAACTATCATTCAAAATTACCAAAGCTAGACCCATCCGTTATATTAAAACAAAACATCATCCTAAGTGCATGGTTCAAAATACATACTATACTTCACCTAGTGAAGTTGAAGTGTTAAAAAAAGGTGTCTATAGTACTACAGACACTAACCGGTCATCAGAGATACATTCAATGAATCATGTCTACATGAAAAAAGGAGAAGACTTAAAGAACCTAATGAACTATTTTCACACATCTCCAACAGAAGCTACTCTATTTTATTGTGTCGTCTAGCAAGGATGCCAGCAGGACCATGATTACATAGGCAAAAAATGCCCTGACTAACCAATGTCTTAATATAGTAGCCACTAATATAGATTTAAAAAAATTGTATTGTAATCCTATTTTAAAAATTTTAGTTCTAAATATCAAGTGATTGAGAAGATTAATAAACAACTAAAAGTACATAATTTTAATTTAATGATCAATAATTATTATTTTATGTACATTAAAGTGCTCAATATTAATTTAATGGTATATGTTGAGTTTTGAATAAAACTTTGGTAACCCTTTTTTACCATATGTGAGTGTTCATTACCTTAAAAATAATGTATTATTGTTATTATCGTTGTCATCATTATTATTATTATTAGTCATTACTGAAATTGATTGTTATTTTTCGTTATTTTTTTAAAACCCATCCTTGATGTTGAGTAAATGAAAAAACTGTCAGCTGAAAATTTTAACTTTTGTAGATGTTGAGTTTTGAAGAAATGTTCCTCAATTCACAGTATAATACAAGAGTGACATGTGTGTTATAATTAGGGGGCGGATTTTGCTCAAAATGCCTTTTTTATTCCTATGCTTTAAAAGTAGGCTTTTGAGGTATAAGTTTATTTTTGATGATTGCGAAGATAGTGTGATTACTTTTATAGTGCCTATAAATGCCTATTTCGGTGTTTAGTGCCTTTTTTATATCTCTCTTCCTCACACCCTCTTTTTTCTTCCTAAATAGTTGCAACTTCCCGCCTGCCACCCACCTCCATCTTCACTCCTTAGGTTACTCCACGTGGATACTCATAATAGGAAAGAAAAACCCATGTGTCCAGCGATCTGATAGGTTCAAACTGGCCAGACTGTCGACAAAGATTTTCTTCTGACGCACAGCAGTGTCAGTTCATTCAGTGGTTGTGTATATTACGCTGTTGTTAGATGTGCATATCTGTTCATTAATATTTTTTTGTATTGGACTCAGTGTAAATTATTGAACTAAGTTAGTAGAAAATGCCTAAAGAGAAATCGTGTAAAAGTTTATTATTCAAACAGTGGATTGGTGGTGATAGGAATTTTACAACGGATGACAAAATATTTTTTTTGTCAGGCATGTTCCAAAGAGGTAAGTTTCCTATTCAAAAGGGGTAATGAAATTATTAATTTTGAAAGTCAAGGTTTTTATTAAATATTTTAGCTACAGTTTAAAAGTAAATCACGATTATTTGCTATCGTTCAAGCTAGGTTTCATTTCTTATTGAAGGATTTCAACGGCAAAGTGGAAATATTTACCAAAGAATAACTTAACTATCTTACAAAAAAAAAAGATCTTAGTTCTCTTGTTAGTTGATGCTTTGTTAATTTGTAGAATTCACATATATTATTGGATGAAAATTTTCATAAAATATTTAGGTAAAATGCGAGAAGAAGTATCACCTAGATCAACACAAAAATACTGCAATACATATGAAGAATTGAAGAAAGAAAACAGGATCAAAACTATTTTTTGCTAAAGTTAATGATGCAGATAAAACCCAAGGGCAATTTTCTGCTGACTTGTGCTCTGCAATGGTAGCTGCAAGTATTCCTTGGAAGAAGCTGGAGAATCCAGATTCCAATGCTTTTCTAAACAATTACACCAACATGAAGATACCAGATGAATCAACTCTGAGGAAACACTACTTGCATTCAACTTATTTATCCGTAAGTTTTTACAATAGCAGTTTTTCTTTTTGATATTAAAAATATTAACTGAAATGTATTGATTTAAACTTTTTACAATAAACATTATTTTTATTTAGTTTAAGACAGTTGAGAAAATATTGGAGAATCATATTTCTGGACTACTGTTGATGAAACCACTGGCATATGTAAAAAGCAATTTTGGAAATCTTCCTGGAGCAATCAGAGTTTTAGAGGTGAGGGATTTGCCTCTTATTAAAGCTGTGAAGATGATATGGGGAATAGAAGAAAACCTGAATCAAGCTTCTGGCTCAGTTGGCACGCTCATCGTCAAACAATTTAGCAGAGTGTTGCAGCGAAACCCTGGGTGGAAAGTGATGGCAAGTATTGCGGACATCTTGGATGAACAAACTAAATCACTCCCAGAAGTCAAGCTTAGCTCAACTGAGATAGCTTGTCTGAAGGTTTGCCCAATGACTTCATGTGAAGTCGAGAGAAGTTTCTCACACTATAAAAAACATTCTATCAGAAAACAGAACAAAATTTACACCTGAAAATCTTGAGAAGTATTTGCTAACTAACTCTAATAGTAATTTATTTGTGTTTATGGAAAGTGTATGCTGGATTGTAAGAATGAATAATATAAATTTTGAGTGTTTTGGTGCTTTTTTTTTGCAATACTTTGCCTATTTTTTTCTTTTTAATGCCTATTTACAGCCTTTTTAGTTTATAATGTCTATTTTTGAAATTTGTGCCTATTTGCCTGCCTATTTTAAATTTTTAGTGCCTATAAATCTGCCCCTTAGTTATAATTGAGAGTGAACACTTACAAGAAGGAGAAGAAAACGACAGCTTTGATGCAAAGAAACTTGCTGAGTGGCCTCATGGGTTGAAGTTCTTCCTTGTTGGCCCGGTAGAACAGCACCAAGCAATACATGGCGATGAACTGAGAGAAGTTGTTGATGGCAATCATGTATGGGAACGCCACATTGCCACGAAACTCTCCCTCGCTGTACACGCCATTCAGCTCACAAATACTACCAACATCACACACACAAAATGGTCTAGCTATAGTACGACTATGAAAGGAAGGAATCTTTTAGAAAATACAAACTTATTTTTTGTAGTCAATATTGATACTATAGATAATATTCAGGGTTGTCACTATTTTCTTAGTACAAAATTCCATGTGTTTTACAAGTTTTGCAGAAGGAATTGTCATTTTCCTAGATAGGCCTACTTTATAGATTAGTAGAGATAAATTAGATAAATTTAATTTTTCATAAAACTAAATTGGTTATTGAGAAGTTGTGCCATTGGTATTTAAAACAGGATAGTTTGAGCTTGATGTATAAGTATATGCAGTTGTTTTGAGACCCAATGATTCGGGGCGAGGTGGGGGAGGAATGAATAGCATCATGTTTGAAGCAGCGTGCTTCAGATTTTTCTTTTATGAAAATGTATATTATTCTACCATTTAAAGTTTGGTCTCAAAGTGACCCAAATTTACAAATATGTCAGTGTTTTTTTTTGTCAACTCTCCTGTGTTTTTTCCAGACACAAAAAAAATCAGTTTTCTTTGAGTTTTCCAGGTGGTCGACAGCTGGGAAATTGTAATTTTTTTTTGAGTGTTAGTATATATGTATTGATATTAAGCGATGGTTGCAGATTACATGACAACTTTTATATATATAAAATAATAACTTTTGCATGTATTACAAACGTATGTATTTAGGATTACAGCTACTTTCATCATACAAAATTAACTGAATCCTTATTTTTCCAAAGAGTTTAGAGAGAAGTTAATTTTATTTAAATAAAATTGACTAGTGTAGTGTTTAGAACAGGATGATTTGACCATGTTGGGGGGAAGGGGAAATGATAAAAAGATGTGTTAACTTCTTTTTCTTCCATGTAAAGACTCAACTTTTTAAAGTTTACAGTTAAGAGCCTCAAATTCCCTTGTGTATTCCAAGTGGGTGGCAACCATAGTATTACAATAGTGATAATGTAAATTCATCACTGTGAAAAGGGAAACCCACATTTTATAAATGATCAATTTTTCAGCTAAGCCAGGAATTGAGCCCGGGACCCTTATCTCAAAAGGCAGACATGTGACCAGCTGAGCCAAGATGTCAGGCCCTTTAAATCTTAAATCTAATATAATTTATTCTAAAAAATCTTAGCAAATGATAAATGTATTGGTAAAATCTTTTCAAAATGGCTAACAACTAGGGCTTGGATGTTTAAACCCTAAATAAAAAAAAAAAATTAAGTATGGTTTTAAAACTGCCAAAAAAAACTACAATCAATAATATGTCATTGTGAACAGCCCCTTAGTGATTAAAATAAGGGTTAATATTGCTGATTCTTTATAAAGTATGGGACAAGTTCTAGTAAAGGTGAGAGATTAAAGGAAGTCAATAATACAAAAAATATACAAAGAATGGATGTGTTATTAAAAATATATAAATAATATCTAGGAGGATTTTTGATCAATGATGTTATTTAAATTGTGAAGTATAATTTTAGGAAGTTTTCAAATAAAGCTTCCTCCCTTGCAAACCACCTATAGCCAAATTTTCATAGGATGGGATTTTTAGAAATTACAAACATATTTTGTTGCAGTAAAAATTGATAACATTTTACTAATTTATAAGTAATGAAATTATCTATCAAAAGTGTTAGCTTGAGATCACATGAGTGGATGTATGAATAGATATGAGAGATCTAATAGCTTTTCTAGCTGTTAGATGAAAATGAAAATCATACTGTATTATATTATGGGCTGATGATTTATGAGTTTTAACATAGATAGTTTCCTTAACATCAACTTGTAGTTGCAACTAAGAGAAATGTTGATAGTCAGGACTAGAACAAAGTGCGGAAGATGCCCCTTCCTATTTAAAAGAGGAGATACCATTATCAAACTTACAAGGAGATAAACGTGGTGACAGGTCTCACCACAGTATACTGCAGAATACCATGTTTACACATGTGAACAAACTCCCTGGAACAGAGCAGACAAAACCAACATTAGTCGAATCTAGTTTATGGTTAAGACTTAGAAACAAACATAAGATTAGCAATATAAAAGTGAAAGGATATAATACTAACCATAATCATTACTGCTCCTTAATTATTTATAATTTAGAATGTTTTCTAAAATGAGATACGAATCTAGTTTGTTTAATGACACAGACTTGAACACTGGACACTTACCTCTGTGGGCAAGTTTATTCTTTCAAACATGTAACACTTTTATAGTCAATATGGTGTCCATTCAAAGTAGGACCTATTTTTTCACAGAGTCTTTCAGATTAAATAGTAGGCTTTCCACTTCCCGAGGTGGTTTCCATTTAGTGAGACACAGGTTTATCATTAGTTTGAAAAGAGGATGTTTCTTTGTGGCTTTTTTTTTACTTCTACAAATCAATTTAATAAAGCTACTTTCCCTGGTTTATTATGCATGTGTGATAATTGAAATATATTGAAACCCACATTATGATTTTAGATTACTTAACTGATATCATTTTTAATACTCGTTCAGGTTATATGTACTAATAATGTCAATAGGTTAAGGATGAGAAAGGTTGAATTTATAGGAAGTGTGTACCGACATGGGCAAAGAGCCGGTATGTCTAACCTGTGGCCCGCTTGCAGCCCTCAAGTTCGTTCTGTGCAGCCCGCCATATCAAATTGAAATACTTCAAATTGCAGAAACAAATAACCAATTAGGATCTTGTTTTATTATATCTAGTAACTTAGTCCTATAAAATGTATGTATGGTCCCCCGCCAATTCCCCAAGAACTTATGCGCCCCCATCCAGGGAATGGTTGGATATATATGTCAGAGAGGGAGAGTGGAAAACTATTTAGGAACAACCACCTTCTGTGCACCCGAAGGAGATTTGAACCCCAACCACTAGCAGTTCAGTCTATTGCAAGACACCTTAGACCATTAGACAACCGAGGCAGGTTTTTGAAATGTTTATAGTAGTATTGTCAAATTTATACTTGACTTGAGTGAATCTTTAGTGTTATTGTTTGTTTCATTTTGCAAAAACTAGAATGTTATTTAAAATTCTTTGATTTTTACAATGACAATCCCTCTTTCGAATCTGCCTGACACTTTATGCAGAGTCCAGAACAGAACACAAAAACGATCCTATTCACAAATGTTTCCCATGAACATGTTTGTTGTTTTGTTGATCAGGTTGGAATATCCAAATTTTAAAAGAACATGTTCAAAACATATTCCTATAATTGGTAAGTAGCCTTATTTTATTTTTTTATCTAGCTCAGTTGTGCTTCAAGATCGGTGGTACAACGAGTATGCATGTGCAAGTATCAGCGGATGAATATATTTATTTGTTACTACCAAAGCAGAAAAAGGAAAGTTATTATTATTAGCACCGCGTCTTACTACCCGTTCGGGTTATACGCACTTACGCTAATGTGTAATGGTAGGGTGATTTAACGTGGGATCCGAACCACGGTGGAGGCCTGGCATTCCCCACATTCACAAGTTGTGATTAATACACGCCTTGTCAGAGGCGAAGGAAGGGTTTGGTAATCAGATAAATCTGTGCGGGGACCAAGCATTGAACCCCGGACCCCAGCTCAGAAGTCTGACACCTTACCCCTAGACCACCAGGTCACCTAGAAAAAGGAAAAAAACTCCACTGATGGTGGAGGACAGGATTATACCAAAGTATGAAAGTGTACAGTTGGTCAAGCTTAATGACAGATTTGCAATGCCAGTCAATCAGTGGGATGTATAAAAAGTGTACACAAATGCACCCATAAGATTTTGAAATATTAATAAATCCAATTGGATAGAAAATTTTGAAACAAGACATAACATCTAAATAATCAATTTCAGTTAAAACACAAAATGCAGGTGTGACTCGGATGCTGTCTCACCAATGACCTGGTGTTCGGGGAAAAGTTCACCGAGACATCCAAACTACTCCTGGCCCAAACACAAACATCTTTATGTTTGATGTAACGAGCATACACAGACAAATGGTGGATTGGGGACGAACAAAACAAGGAAACCATTTTGATACAGAAAATTTTCGGAAAACTGCCCACAATGAACATGTTTGTAAACAGTGTTAGTTTCAACGTTCTGTTCTAGTCCAGGGCCAGCTTTAGCTTAGAACAGTAATTACAGCAAGACTCATTACTTATCAATGTGGTTGGGAGCTAACCCAATTACACAGCTCTTTGGTTCTCATATCTGAACCCATGACCCTTAGACCATTACCAACAGACAGTAATCAAATATGCAAGATCTTTTATCAGCAGGCCACCCAAGTTAAAACAAAGATGCAGGGTTCAAGTCCCTGTTCATATGTTTATTTACAAATATACAGTAAACATTTATTCTTCAAATTAACATGATAGGATTTCTACTTTATTTATGGCAATTGCAATGGTCTATTATTTTATTAAAGTAACCCTAAAATTAGTTAACTTATTTCAAGGAGCTAAAATAAAGTTGTGTTCCCACAGATACCAAAGGGAAAAAAAATTAATGAACATTAAATGCCTATGGAATATTTTTTAAAGTTTTTGTATATGATATCTAACTAGATGTAAGGGTCTAATGATGTAGGTGCTAGAAATAACTATTTTGGCATGTCTAACAAAGTAGTAGATATAAAAGAATCACTAAAATATGCTAAAGCTATACACTACTTAGGTTTATTGATAAAGGTTATAGAAAATATATTAATTCAGCTCTATGCCGTTATCAAGACCACTAAGATTCCATAATAGCTGCCAGCCTTGAAGAATGAAATTAAAAGAAATATTTGAGACCATTAGTAAATCTTCCCATGTATCCGAATTTGAGTACAGTACAATTCATATTATGGTATTTATGATTTATTCATACTCAATTTATGAGCACATTAACACAACATCTTATGTTAAAACACACAAATACAAATTAAAACACGTAAACAAGATCGCAAAGTTAAATACATTTATAGTAGAAAAATATATCACATCCAGACTGTTAACAGAACCCACCAAGAATTCTGGTCATTTCTAAGCTACTTATTCCTATTCTGAAAATTGAAAAATGTCACCTGGACACGAGAATCAAACCTGGGACTTTTGGCTTGGTACGCCAATGCTCTCACCACTGAGCTATCCAGGAATCGTCCCATGCCCAGAGTCATTCTTCACTCATATTTTAAGGCAGATCCTATGATGGACGTGCGGAAATTGTCGGCTACAAATATGTGATTTATTAAGATCACGAGCTATCAGATAATGCAGCCACCTTCGACTCGGGTAGTTGGCTTATTGCAGCCACTTGTACAATTATTATAATTGCAAGGGATTGCATATTTAATATTCAAATAGCTAAAGCTATTATTTGTGCCAAAATAAAGCCAAAGGTTCGATTCCCGTGTACGGGTGTCATTTTCAATTTTCAGAATATGATATCTAGACTCGAGTAAATCCTCACTAAAAAAATAAATATGGGCCTATAATAGCTTTGGCTATTTGATTCTTACTTTTTCCTAGCCTGGTGAGAAATCAGGTACAATACAAAGAACTATTAATTCTCTATAAACTGTTATATACAAGGTGTTAAAAATCCCAAGTGAACCTTAAAACACTAATGTATTGTTTGCTGACATCAAAAATGGTGACTAATATTCAAAATTATTATTATCATTATCATTATTATTATTATTATTATTATTAGCACTGCGTCTTACTACCCGTTCGAGTTATATGCACTTACGCTAATGTGTAATGGGAGGGTGATTGTGAGATGAAATGGAGGACCTACATTTTAACGTGGAATACGAACCACGGTAGAGGCCTGGCATTCCCCACATTCACAAGTTGTGATTAATACACGTCTTGTCAGAGGTGAAGGAAGGGTTTGCTAATCAGATAAATTTGTGCCGGGACCGAGGATTGAACCCCGGGCCCTAGCATAAGTCCGACACTGTATCCCTAGACCACCAGGTCACCAAAAATATTTAAAAAAAGTCTTGTATCTTTATTTATTTTAAATGGAAATAAGCCAGTCTTCATTTTGAAAATTGGTTGGTTTCTGAAGGACTCCTAAACTATAGTATCTTAAATATTTTTAAAGTTAGACACAGTTAATTTTTTAGATCCTATTAGAATTAGGGGCTTACCTTAAATTACTTAAGGTTTTTTCCATGATTTTCGACGGCCACCTCCCCCCACGTAAGGGATGGTAAGATCCCTCCCTCCTCCCCAACGCCCTCTATCTTAAATATGTTTTTATGATTTAGGTTGGCGACCTGGCGGTCTAGGGGTAAGGTGTCAGACTTCTGTGCTGAGGGTCCGGGGTTCAATCCTCAGTCTCAGCACAGATTTATTTGATTGCCAAACCCTTCCGTCACCTTTGACAAGACTTGTATTAATCACAACTTGTGAATGTGTGGAATTCCAGGCCTCCACCGTGGTTCGGATCCCACGTTATGACTGCTTGATAGCATTTATCTGTTAGACAAAATGTATTTATCTATCATATTTTTATCGAGAGGTTTAAGTACCTGATAACTTTTATCTGAAAGTTAAAAGTGACATTGCCATAGTGATGCGTTGTTTTTCACTAGGTTACGCCTATCATAATATGTTTGGTTCATGTGTTTAGTAGGTACATTCCCAGGCTCTAGCTACATATAAAGTTAGAACATTTAACTCACACTTCTATAAAAACTAACAAGCTATTTGTAGAGTTATAGTTATATAAGAACAAATTATTTAATGTGAGTAAAATAAATAAAATTTTGTAAATGTTGTACCAAACTATTGATATCATTTTGGCAAACACCGAAATTAGAACTTGCAAGACAACCTAGCTTCTGCACCCACATGACGCCAACTGTTTCCTCGGATTCGTTTAACCACCATTATTTAACAAATGTTGAACGTTGTAGCCACTAGCCAGGTCATATGCATGTGTGCACCAGTAAAAACAGTACCAACCTTGTGTGTTCTGCATAAAAATATATTTATCCTACATATCTGGCAGATAAATTCAGTTCATAGGACATGTACGATATTAAAGTGGTTGATAAGCTTTATCTGGTCTCTAGCTTTAACCTCCCAATAGCAATATTTATCCGATGGTCATAAGATCGGTCCTTAGTAAATTAATTAATTGTAATAATTTAATTATCTTTAGACATAAAGATTGGCAGTAAAGTGGGTGATATGAAATTTTAGATTAGTTTAATTGCAGTAAATAGCCTAAATTAAATACAAGTGAAATTTTATAACTCATATATTTATTTTATGACCAAAAAAACATTATTTTTAAATTTTTCCCAAAATCCCTTATATAATTTAAGGATGGCCCCTAATAGAAAGCCATTTTCTCATGATGCATATTATTACTATATATGATTTATAATAAAGAATACCAAAAGAAAACAATATTTGTGATAAAAGAAAGAATTTTAAATTGTTAGTTATAAATTATAAAATAATACATTTCTAAAATGTCCAATAACCATCAAAATAAAAATAAAATAATCATGATAACAGCTATGTTCGAAAAGTCTCAAGGATACTTGAGGATCCTTATGTCACCTCTTTACCAAGGATACACTTGTCCCATTTTTTTTTAATAGGTACTCAATTAGATTATTTGGATGATAATAGTTACTAGACGGAGTGCTACAATTTATCCACAATTTTACCAATGGTATGTTTAGCTCCATTTATTTGCAGACAACACATGCATAGTTTGCTATTTTTAAGTTTTACAGCTATACCTAATACTTTGTTGTCCAAAGTCACATTTGTTATAATACATACAATGACAAAATTGTAGCTTGCACTTCAATGAAGAGACAGCAAGTGATATCAATGGTTGACCGGGAAATAGTGTCTCACAGGCATGTAAGGAGACATTGTTTCCGTACTTGATTGCAAGCACATAAAAAGGAGTGCAAAAGTGTCAGTAATGAAAATTCGAAGGTAGTGTGTGACCTGTCTCTCAGCCTTTGTGATCCAGGTATTAAGGAGATATGGTATGGTGAGGTGATCTTAAGAGTATATGAACAACGCCAATCTTCAATATAAGAACACATGTCTACTTAAAGGATAGCATGAGTATATCCCGACAGTTTACTATCAAAAATTAATGCTGCGAAGATATGTGAATAAAAAAATTAAAAAGTTTGTTCAGACAACCCACATGATCTAAATTTGTATTTATCCTTACTTCAGTAATTGGGAGTGTTAATTATACTAAGTGGTCACTCAGTCTAATGTGTCAAGTTCACAAAATACCAACAACAGTGAGGTTGAAGTTAGCATTTTATGAAAGCCCTGATTGTGTTATGGGGGCCACTTTCGAAAAACAACAGTTATTGAAAGTTATTCAAATTTGCCAGTGTATAAACATGTTCAATTTGATTTACATTTTTTTTTTTAACATCACATCATACTACTCGTTTGGGTTATATTCTTATGTACTTATTAAGCTAATAGTTTTAGGGATTAGGAAGGTTATATTTAAAGGAAGTGTAACCACATTTGTGTGGAGGGAGAGTGGAAAAACATTTTGGAAAAAAACTCTCAGAGCACCCAACAGAGATTAGAACCTCAATCTATCCATCATCAGCAGTTTAGTCTACTGCGAGAGTAACTCCTTAGACTATGCAGCCATCAAAGCGAGTATTTATCAATCAAAAAGTTATAAAAACCTTCCAATAATACTTCCTTATGGATTACTGAATAATCTCTCTTTACATCATTAATTAAACTAAGAATATAAATAAAATTGTAATATTTTTACTTACCCAACTGTAGCAAGATGAGTTTATAGTTTTTAAATAATGGGCTTCCTATGAAAATTAGAGGATGGTTTTCTGCTTGTGAGTTTTGGCTATGAGTTTTCTCCTTCCCTTTTCACATTAATGTGAGTGCATTTACTTAAAGTCAGTATCAGTTCCTCACCTTCCCATCTCCCAGTTGGCCAAGCAGCAGAAGGGGAATATGTGTTTCACTTGAGGTTTGAGCTCCAGGTTAGCTTCCAAATCCATCTCCGAGTTGAGGTAGTTGAGGAGGTAGACCATGAAGTTGTATATAACGTAGGCCTCATAGCACTCTCGCAGAGAGTCTACGTAGATAGACTGCTCGGGGAACACTAGGCCCAACCACTGCATCACATTCCAACATGTTTTAATAGGCTCTTTTCTAAAAGATGTTAGTAACACACAGCCATAACGGCAAATATTTTGAATATAAGTTCAAAAATAATTCACATTTTAAGGGAAGCCACACACTTTCAATTTCAAAATTCATCAAATATTTCATATCAAAGACAGCAAAAAGTTTTTATATTCTTTTACATTTATCCAATAGTATTAGATGTCTACAAGGTTAGGTTAAACTCTGTTTTAGTTTTTATATTTTTGAGATAGAAAATCATGATTTTAGGTTCAACTAATATGTAATACCAAAATGTTTAGAAAAGTGGAATTAATTACTTTGCATCAATGTACACAAAGCCATTTTAAGAAAGTGTGAGGCCCAGGGTAAAAAGAATCTTAGGCCGCCCTTTGTACGGCAGATTTTAAGTTTTAGCATCAAGCCTTTATAATATACTGATACGTGCTCAGTACTTATGTTACTTAATAATTTCTCATGTCTTATGAAATATTGATCAACCCATTAAATGACTACACTTTATTAAATGCAAACAAATTAAATTAAATAAAAATTAAATTCCTCTGTAGCGTGTCAATCAGGTTGATTGATCACCTACAAGGAACAATCTAACTATTTATCAATATTCGTGTAATTGGGTGCCACGTTGGGGCTATATGGAGATATTAAAAGATAAACTACCTCAAAGTTGTAATCTAATACAAAAAGGCGTATTGGCCTACGTTCAAAAAACACGTGGATTAGTCAAAAAATTAATTTACATTTTTATTGCGGTTCTAGATATCACAAAACAAGACTGATCTTATTAAAGTTATGAATAAGATTTGTGAATATGTGCCCTAGTTATTTAAAAGAGGACTGATACAAAACGTACAACTAACCATGTGGCCGTTAATATAATTTAAAAAATATACTTCTATATCATTTCTTTTCGTAAAACAAACAGTGAAAATCAAATAACTAAATTAATACTGATGCATTATGATACAGGATATATGTGTATAAAACTCACCCAAGGACAGATGCCTTCAGATATCGTTTACTCATTTCACAAAACAGAATTTTGTATAATGGCGGCTCCACGTGGATCTACTCTTGCTCACGCAGTTGAGAAGAAAGAATCAAAGTAAGAAAGACGCACTGGGCCAAAGCGCAGCGCGACCATGCGCCTCTGGTGGTCGACAGAAGAAGCTCATCATTTTCTAAACTCCCTCTCTCTTTCCCCTATCTTTCATTCTCCCTTATTTTACCTCTGCTTCGTAATTCATTCTCCGTTATCCCTTTTCATGTTCATATCTGATTGTCGCTATATAAGGGTAAGCGCCTTGAACTCATTACTGCACAACACCTTGTCTGAGCTCAGGAACTAGGACTAAGCGCTGCCGGCGAGAAAAACACCAAGAAGGACCATGGAGTTTGTGGCGACGGATTCACCGCCCTAGCATCGACGGTGCTGAGTCAATCGTCGGGATCAACGAGCTGGACACCAGGACAACTTAACCAGGGTATCAGTATCCAGCCGGGGTCGTTTAACCACAAGCATGTATTAGGAAGATACTTTATTTTGTTTAATATATTGTAAATAGTAATTTGGAAGTCCTTTTAATTTTGCAGGAGAAATGTTTCTCTTTATTACATTTGTTTCATCTTCAGTACTAGCTAACGCTAGAAGTATTTCACCTGTCTGTCTGATTGACAAGTCAACTGTTAAGGACTCTTAAAGTCAATTGCTGAGTGCATTATTAATTTTGTTCTATTTTGTTAGACCAAGTAGCTAATTCAAAACTAGCTAACTTCGTTATGCTAAAGTACCTTGACTATGTTTCGCCTTTCTGTCCGATGGACATGTAAAATTTTAATGACTCTTAAAGTCAAATGCTGAGTGCATTAATGTATTTTTAGACACGGTCCTAACGGCCGTGCCTCTCACTTGGAAAATGTGAATTTTAGTGTGGTAAATGTACACTAACTCACAAGTTCCTATAAATCTTTAAAAGGTAATATAGTTCATGACACCCTAAACGACATGTGCATCAGTACTTTGTTATTGATGGTTATCACCAGGAAGTCTGTTTCTTTCTTCTGCCTTACGCAGTGCAGTCGTAAATCATAGAGTTTTGACTAAGCAGTCAATGTTCATTATAGGTATTAGTTTGGGTGCGCAACCCGTGGAAAGTGACTGTTTGTCATAGTTGGGTCCGCGCGAATTATAGTAGTTTTACCCAGTTAATAAGTTCTTAAATTTGGTGATTGTTCTAAATTACTTTGATGTACTATTGAATGCATGGTAGTACCGTATAGGGAAAATGTCCTGCCATAGTACTTTAATGACTTCTGGCCCTTAGCCATCATCCAGCTGGATTCACCAGCCAACTATCCAACTGTATTAGTAACACTAAACCTTGTCGAGTGAGACTGTGTAAATGTTATACTGTAAACTTGTTCTATATTTGCTTTAACTAATTCTCATATTACTCTCCTTTTAGAAATTCTACTGCCTCTTGACTGGTCACTGTGTTGCCCAGGTCACTGCAAGTAATCAAGTAATCACTCAAGGATATTTAACTTGAGAAGAGAATTAATATGCTATCATTTTCTGCCTATTTGTAAAACTTGTAAAATGTAACCATTTTTTATGTCTACTAAATAAATCTATTGTGAAATTGAAATATTAAGTTTTCTAATTTAAATAGTAGTAGTAGGAAATGGTACACCTCTAAGATGTAACATTGCCCAGATTATTTTCTGTGGACCGACAGCGGTAGCACAATGGTGGCATATACTACTGTACTGCAGCACATTACTCGAATAACGTAATCTTAAGTTACATAAAGTTAGGGTTTTTAGGAATCTGGAATGGAATCCTATCAATAAGTGAATATTTATTGCTGTTAATTATTTGTACACTATTTGATGCAAAATTTACAATAGTAACTGTAATTGAATTTAATAATTTTGGGGGGAAATGTGGCCCCCTGTAGTGTGAGGCTCAGGGCAATTGCCCTCTTTACGCCCCCCTCCCCTCCCAGACGCGGCCTTGAATGTACAGAAAACTTTTTAACATGTTCAAAAAATTCTGATCAATGAGCAAATGCGAAGAACTTCAGTGACCCAAATGATCTGTTGACTCTACTAAGTGTTTGGCCATTCTAGATTTATTAATTAATTTCATTTAGTCAACTATGTGGGATAAAAATAAAACCTTCAGTCGTTTCAGTTTGATGTTCTGTAATGGTCGCATTTAGCGTTCACATTCTGAACCAACTTGTAGATTATTAACACATAGCTTACAAATTAACTTAGCTACTTTATGTTAATAGTCCCAGTACCAGAGGGGAAAAAAGGAGAAACCTTAGAATATACACATTGCCCAGTCAGAATGCCATTAATTAAAGGTTATAAAGAGGACCCTTAAATATCATAAAAGATTAATTTTTCTGCTACACAAATGAATATAAAAATATTTCTAATCACATTTCAACTGTAATAAAAGGTGAGAATTACTATGAACCAACTTTAATGAGTTAAAGATTTTGTCTAGGTTACTCCAGATTTTCATTAATTTTAACAGGCTCTTATAGAAGCATATAGCCTGGAAAGTGGTGTGCACACACACATATACATTTTTTTTTTTATTAGAAGTATTTACCATGCACTTTCTGAACCAAATGAATATATCAGCACATGAAAATTTCTATGAGCGAGAGCAAAAGGGCCTAACAATTTTGCCAGGAAAGGTATTTTTCCCATACCTTCCAAGGTTATTTTACATGCCAAAATCAACATGGGACTGAGACCTTTATTTTCTCTCCGAAGAAAGTTACGCTAGAATTTTTTATCGCTCAATAAAAATTAATCCAACCCAGCTGGGTTTGAACTCACGAACACCGAGTACTAAGGCGGGCACTTAATCCCAAAGCCATCGAGGTTGACCACACATACATACGAATTTGAAGAGTAAGCAGGGTTTAAGGGGTGCATTAGGCTTACACTAGTCCAAGAACACAAATGGGGTGAGTTTAAAAATGCACAACACTTAGGAAAACAGCCTGCAGTGATGGGCACATAGACTAAACATCAAGCTTGTCTAGTACATTATTATTATTTAGCACCGCGTCTTACTACTCGTTTGGCTTATACGCTCTTGTATAGTACAGTTTGCCAGCGATGGGGAGGTAGGGATTAAAACCTCAGGTGGGATAGTAATAATAAGTGATTTTAAAAGGATGTAAAACCATTAGTGGGTGAAAAATTACTCAATACACTCAGCTAGAGTTGAAATCCCAATCTCTTAAGTCAGAGTGAAATGTGCTGGCATTGAGAAAACTCAATCATATATTAAATTTGGGTTGAACTTTCTGAGATTTAACCTGTCTATTTATCATAGCCTATATTTAAAGATAAAATTACAGAAGTAGTTGGCTATGTTTTTGTTTCTTGAGTCTATTTGTGATGAAAAGATCATAGATGGGACCAACACTCTATGGATAATAAAATATTACATCATATAGGACTTCAGTAAAACAAATATAATAACATTTTCATAGGTAGGACCTTAGCTGATTGCTAGAAAAGTTATTAGATCTACTTTCAAGGATTAATTTGTGAAGTTAGATGGTCTGCAGCTGTCACTTTTGTTAGATATCATCAACACCGGCACTTATATAACAACACTTATAATAGAGTAAGATAATATCAATGTCGACCGCAAAAAAAAAAAAAGTTAGCATTTTCTTAAGTTTCTTCTTACAAAAATTCCACTATAGCTTATGTGGTTTTCTATACTTGACAAGACTTCACTACAATTTGTTACCTCTCCATTTAGTATCAAATTTAGACTTTAAAACTAATGCAAACACATTCCCTCAATAAATAGTTTTTTAGCACTATGTCTTACTACTTGTTTGGGACAGGCAAAAATTGCCCCCGATTATGCTATGAATGAACATTAGGAGCACCTTTTAGAAAACACATATTCTTTGTGGTTTACATTGATAACATTTTACTAAATTATTATAGAGTTGTTTAAGGTTATATGATATTTTATTAAAAGTTAGAGTCGCAAATCACCTGACTCAACATGTTCAAAGGTTAAAGTAGATCCACTAACTTTTACTATCTTTAAAATGAGAAAATTGAAGTATTGGTAGGCTAGACATGAATACAGCACATATGCTTCTATATATATTTTATATATATAATTAAAAATATAGTATAATTTTAATGTTTACTTACAGCATTCAGTGCGTAAATAGGCACCATCCATAATATCCTGGAAAAAATACAAGCACATATTAATTTACAAAAAAAAAAAATGTATTTATTTCTGATGTTTTTAATGTAAATAAAATCTTAAAAACAAACAAAAGAAAACTGGTAACTTTCGGCCTACATTAATTGTGATGTTTAGTCACCTAATAATATTCTCAATAGAAAAGTAAAAAGGTGTTAATTTAATGAGGCACTAAAGCAAGGGACCTGCTAAATAAATAGCAGAATAATAAAATAAGCTTAGTCTAGGCCTGCTTGTGAGGGAGCATTTAAACATCAAATGACAAAAAATGGGCCCCTGTTTTCCAAAAGACCATTTTTAATTATGACTTTTTTTTGTAGGTAGGTTTCTGTAAAACAATGCTTGTTGACCTAAAAATAAGTAAACCAATGAACCAAATAAAATATATTTGCCTAGTACAGTAGGCCTAGCTAAACAAAAATGTTTGAGCCAATAGTTGGGCTTACACACAAGTCCAATTAGTGTCTATCTTTTTTACTTTATAATTCCAGGCCTCCACCGTGGTTCGGATTCCACGTTAAACTGTAGGTCCTCCATTTCATCTCATAATCACCCTACCATTACACATTAGTGTAAGTGCGTATAATCCGAACAGGTAGTAAGACGCGGTGCTATTAATAATAATAATAATTTTTTCTTTATATCAACACACCAGAAAGAAAGTATTGTGATAAAAAAAATCAAACTCGAGACAAAAAATCGCCCAAATCACTTTTGTAATGTAAATGATGATGACGTGTAGCTTTCCTGCAATCCTGCATGCTAAAATGGAGCTATGACATAATTGGATGATGTGTACCATTCAAGATTGATTATTAAAAACAATCTAGTAGGCCTACTGATCGTTTATTATTTACTAAGTTATATAGTAGTGATTTAAATTTCATTTATAAATACATATAAGGAAGGTTAGGTTAAGGAAGTTTAGGAAATTATCAAAATGTAGGTTAGAATACTATCATAATCAATAGGTATAGCCTATTGACTATATCCTATCTACAGAAGGAAAGATGGTGAGAGCTGGGAAAAGTTACCATGTGTCTATTCAATATAAAATACGATTTGCAAGATTGTATTATGATGAGTTGTTACTATTTGCAGTCAAAACTTTCACAATAAGCAATTGCATTTTTTATTATTTCTTTTCTTTTGACCATTTTTACATTATTGAAACAAGAATTTGTGAAAATAGCCATTTGAATGTTTCTTTTTTATAGAAGCAGTGTCCATGGTTCACTTAAACATTATTTTCAAACGAGAGTTTCTAAAAATGCTGTGTTACGTCACAAAATAAAATGGCAAACCAGCCCAAATAGGGGTGGTTAATGACATCATATAAACCAACTTTGGTTGTGTTTATATGCTGTTTGCAAAATAAACATATTTAATTTTGAAACAAATATTTTGAATGGCTCTTTATCTAAGTCATAAAAATATGTATTTATTTTGATGGCCAGCTAGTTATAACACGATACAAGTGTGAATATAATATATGTTATAATTTTTCATTTTATGTAGCGTACTATAATATTTAATATTTAGCACCGCGTCTTACTATCCATTCGGGCTATACACTTAAGGACTAATTACGATAATGGGTTAGGAATTGGGATGGTTCAATAAAGAGAAAGTGGATGTGTGGAGGAATAGTGGAAAGGCACTTAGAGAACCACCCTTAGTTCACCCAAGTGAGATTCGAACCTCGATCTCCCTGTCCTCTATAGTCTAGCACAGCACTATACCAGCAGGTTAGCTAAATATGCCACCGAGGCGGGTAATGTACTATAATATCTCTTGTTGCCACAACCGCAAAACAAAAAAATAATAGTTAAATATTGGTATATTTTATTCTTTCAATGAGTTAGGAATATGCCAATTAGACAGTAGGCCATAATTCTTAGAGAAGTATTATTACAATTATTTGCTTACACTTTTTATTGATAATAAGTATTACAAGAAAAATAAATATTATTTCTAAATAGGTGGACATTAGCTACATTCAGTCAGACTTTGTTAAAATAAATAACCATCTGCTAGCTGCCACTACCTCTTCTAGATACCATAAATTATTGGCTTATTATGTCCATGCATTAATAATTAATGAAAATTTGGATGGGTCCTTTTAATTTAGTTGAAATGTACAGCTGGTAGTAGAGATTATTTAAATGCAAATTTGTTAAGACAATAAATTTAATTACTTTGGGTTTTAACTTATTATTATTAGCACCGTGTCTTAATATCCGTTCGGGTTGTACGTACTTACGCTAATGTGTAATGGTAGGGTGATTGTTGAGATGAAATGGAGGACCTACAGTTTAACGTGGAATCCGAACCACGATGGAGGCCTGGCATTCCCCACGTTCACAAGATGTTGGGTTTTAACTTAAATTGGTCAATGTGTTTTAGGAAAAATTAATCAAAGGATTTTTTTTTAGAAAGTACATGTTATTATTACTATGCAATAAGTCTCAAGTTCAATCTTTCAAATTGACCAGGTTAAGAAATATAGCCGAAAAGTCATTTAAAAGTGTACGCCTAAAAATGTTGTCTTTATTAATTTTAAGGGTTTTGTTTTATTCGACTTACTATGTTTTAATGTTTGCAAAGATCTGTGGCAAACATAACAATATTGTAAATTTTGAAAAAAGCCGAAAATGGGATGGATGATGGGTACCCTCCACAAATAAAAATGTAGGCCTATAATGCTAAACATCAAAAGGAAAAACATGAGTATATAACAATTTCTTACCTAATAATATGTTTTTGCAATGAGGGTTTTGTGTAGTGTACCATGTGTTGAGTAATTCCCCAAAACGATATTGGGAGGGCCATCATAACAAATATTCCACCAATTAAAGCTCCTTGATCTTCCTTCTTGAAACCATTTCTTAGTGTATTTACCACAATAATGGGTATAAGCACTAGTATAATTAATCCATAAACAACCAATACCACTGGACGAATCCATAATCTCCATTTTTGTAAAATATCTGCACACATTTTAGAAAGAAACAAATAATAATCCTAATAATTATAGTTACATAACAATTATAATCTCCTAAACATTCAACAGTTTTGGTTGTTTTTTAACATTTTTATGGCACAATTACTTAAATTATTTGATGTGTGAATGATCAAATGATACTTTCAGACACAAAATTTGTGCATAATAAATAAAAAATAAATCTGTCATAATTACTAAACAATGTCTCTGAAGTCAACTGTTGATGAATGTTTGACACTTATTAGACAGAGGATCATATGACATTGAAAACTTGAAATTGATAGAGGGAAATTTTATTGGATTTGCTCCTAAGTAACCCAACAAATTCTTACTTAATACGATATATAAAATGGATGTTGCAACTCAATAAAATATAGATAGATATTTAATGAGAGATTTTTATGTCGTTTGTTAAAATGAATTAAAGTTATCAAACAAGTAAAACACTAGATAAATGTGTTTATAATATGACACAATAAGGGTGGAACCTTATTTAAGAGCAAATTAATTATTACATGTAAAATACATTATTTTATGTTAGCAATGCGTTATGCATGATTATAAACCCCAATACAGAGTGGTTGTTATCATTTAACCTTATGTTAGCCCTAATGAATAGAATTAGTGACATTATAAGATTGGGCCTAAAGATATAAATCCAAGCATATTTAACAAGGAAAATGTTATAAATCATAATATCACTAAAAGAATTAGACATTCTGTAATAAGTGTTATTTTTTGACATATATATCGCAAATGAACACAGTTTAAAGGCAATGACGCATCGAAACTTTTTAGAGAAAACAACTTTATTTTTAGCAAAAGGTGGTGGAATAATCAGTTTGAGGCCTACAAGCGCAATCTGACTCTGAGTCCCTTCCCCATCCTTCTCTATTAATTAAAATAAGATTATTTTAAGGATTTTTCACCAAAATGGGTGAATTTAAAAATACATTCCTTTTTTTTATTTAAATAAACAAAACCGCATATTCGGGTTTGAGGGCTGAAGAATACCTATTTACAACAACCGGGAGGACCACGGAATTAAACAACTCAGACTTAATAAACTATTTTATTCTATCACGCGCAACAAAAGAGGACCCCGTTCGGTCGCTTCATTTTAGATAAACAAAAGACTACAGAGCCATGGCAACAGAAAGTGACAACGGTAAAACAAAATGCGCATAGCAAATACAAAGACACATAATACCCAACATACTGCCCACCAAAAATAACACATACTTTTAACAACAAAATTAGAAGGTCTTAAATAGAACAATATAAAATATAATAAATACTGTAGGCACTACAGTACATTAGTCTATTGAGTCAATTGGTAGAGGACACAGCGTTTGTATCACCAGTTTGACAACACTGGATGACGTACGGACTATAGCTACTCGAACATGATTGTTAAGACCACGATGGATTTCTTCCACCACTGCCAATCTCCACTGTAGAGGGAGAACTTCATCGTCCTTCAGGAGCACGACCATCCCTGGTCGAAAATCAGGCGATACGGTGGTCCACTTGAAATGCTGCTGGAGCTGGCTCAAGTAGTCGGATAACCACAACTTCCACAACCGCTGTATACATTAATGAACCAGTTGCCACCTAGACAGTCTGTTCATGGGAATGTGTGTGTAGTTTGACTGGTATTGCGGTGATAGACAAACCTATCAAGAAATGACGAGGGGTCAGACTATGAGGATCACTGGGATCGACTGATAATTGACAAAGAGGACAAGAATTGAGGCAAGCTTCAATTTGTGCCAAGACTGTACACAACTCTTCAAAGGCTAGACTTTTATTGCCTACAATAAGTCTCATGTGGAATTTCATCAGCTTGACACCTGCTTTTCAAATGCCACTAAAGTGTGGTGATCCTGCCGGAATAAAATGCCATTGTATACCCCCAACACTTGCAAAACCAGCCACTTGTTTCTTAAACTTATCATCTTGAAATAACCTATAGACAGCTGGAAGAGAATTATTTGCCCCTACAAAATTAGTACCATTATCACTTCAGATATTGTTACTTCTTCCGCATCTGGCAGAAAATATATTAAGTGCCACTATGAAGGCCTCTATTGTCAGATCGCTTACCAGTTCAATATGGCTAGCCTTTGTTGAAAAACATATGAATATCACTGTATAGCATATTACCTTGAGCTTGCTACGCCACCCATCTTGACGAATTAAGAATGAACCAGCATAATCCACACCACAGTTTAGAAATTACCTTGTTGAACGTACACGAGATTCTGGTAACTGTTCCATTAGTTGTTGAGCTGCCCTTGCCTTAAGCCTGAAGCATTTCATACACTTGTGGACTATTTGGGATACAAAACTCTTGCCATTCACTACCCAATATCGTTGTCTGAGAGCTGCACTTAACAACTGGGGTCTAGCATGAAGTAGTCTTAGATGCTCATTTTGGATGAGTAATCTTGTGAGGTTGGAGCTTGCTGTCAATATGATAGGGTGTTTCTGGTAGTACTCAACCTCAGCATGCTGCAATCGACCTCCCACTCGTAGAATACTGTATTCTTCAAGGAAATGATGAAGATTGCAAATTATCCTGTGTAATTTATCTTCACTATCTTACTTCTCGATGAAGGAGTGGTACGCAGCCATGATGATGAGGTAAATAGAACGCTGGTTCCATAGTAGCATTGCACTCTGACCTTGGATTGGAATGAGGTGCAGGCAACAGTTTCATGTGGCCTAAGCCCTGGTACTCCTCCATAAACCTTACATAATTGTCTCGAAGAACCTTGTCGTTGAAGATTTTTCTTTCTAGATGTTGGAATCTGTTCTTGGCACAGACGATGGATCACCCAATGAGGCGTGGTCTGTCCTTTGAGGCAAACGCACGACGAAACGTCCTGTTTCATCCCTTGATGTATTCTCAATAATGTGCTGCTCACAATAATTTTCCTCGTCAGTGCATGGAAAAGATACAAACTATTCTTGTTCCCAGAACCGTTGCTGCTGCTCGCTTAGGTTAGGTTCATTTCTCAAGAAGAATGATGTGTAAGGTCTAGGTTGCTTGCTTCCAGTACTCCTTCCAGAAATAATTCAACCCAATTATGTCTCCTGTACTACAGGATGATTTTGATCACGTGTCCTCGCCCACCCTTTAGTAGGTGCAGAAACAGTTCAGAGCCTAAAATCATGTCTATATGACCAGGGAGGTAAAACTGATCATCTGATAGCTTAATGTTGTCAGGGATACACCACTCACCAATGTCTAGACGTGTAACTGTCATAACACCTGTAATATTAAGAAATATATAGAATGTTACATTAGCCGAATACTCTGAAAACATTGACATTAATTGTACGTTTACATTCTGTGAAGCTGGAAACGCAATGTCATTGATTCCTGCCATTGGTAATAGGTTGCACTGACGTCTCAGTTTTAACCACTGAGCAAGTGACTCCGTGATGAAGTTTGACTGTGAACCACAATCCAAAAGTACTCTGCAGGGGTGAGTGTGACCCTAGGTTGTCCTTGACCTTGATGATCGCTGTAGACAATAACACTTGAGTTTGGCTTCGCTGTTTGAGACTACAATAGCTGCCCTAAGTAGGACTTAAACAATCATTATCTGGTTGTTTGCACTCACCCGAACCTTTTTGGTACTGGCTGCCATGGTTTCCACTATTTTGACCTGGCCGGATTTCGTTTTTATTCACATCTACTGGCAAACGTCGTTCATTGTGAAGCAATGTAGGGTGAGATGCGCCACAATTCTTATATTTGTGAGTGCTAGTACACTCATTAAACTGTGACCATTTTGTAAGCAGTTGAAACATAGCCTTCTTTGTTTGATATATTGCTTCTTATCATACAAACTGGCTTACAAGAAATCATTACATCTGTACAGACTGTGGGTGTTATTACCACAGTAATGGCACTGCCTTTGTGAAGTGCTAACTCGTGAGTTGGTGTGGTGAGGCAGCCTCGTCACCTTGAAATTAATATAATGTTTGCCTAAATTTATATATTCATTATCAAAGGCCTAATATTTTATAATGCCTGCCTTTTGCGTTCCAAAAATTAAATGAAACTATCTAATATCGGGAATGACTTATCAGAAATTGTTAGCTCTCAGTCTCGCCTTGTCATAGCATTAATTATCTTTGTGAAGAGATGGGCAAGAAGTAGGTCATGTAAAGGTATGTCAATGCTGAGCACCCTTATTGCATTTAAGTTACTCTTTGCGGTGTTAATGAAATGTAGTAATTCTAGTGCAAATTCCTTCTGGATAGGGTAAATATTTAGCAATTGCCTTCTATGGGTAGAAACGATAAGACGTTTGTTTTGGTATCTATCCTCAAGCACCTTCCATGCCACTGAATAATTATCTAACGTAAGAGGTAGGTTTTGTACTAACCGTGCGGCCTGACCTGAAAATAATGACACAAGATATTGAAACTTCTGGATTGTAGGCACTTGTCCATTCTCATGTACCATGAACTTTAAATTGTCCACAAAGGTTGTCCATTTCTCATATTCGCCATCGAAAGAAGCTAGTTTTATTGCAGGTAATTGTATGCTTGAATTATTACAGGAGTGTGAACTTAAATTTACAGATTCTGCTGACTCAATAATTTTTAAACCTGACGCTACCATAGTGTATTCTATTAAATCCTGCATAGTTGCACAAACTATGTAGTATTTATCCTCAAATTATCGCCTATATCCTTTATTTTCAGTAGTTGACTCTAGATCAGTTTGTTCAATTTGTAATTGAACTACCTGAAATTGTCCCAGATGTCACTTAATTTCTTAAAACGCACTTTTATTTAATTTATGCTTGTGTTTCTTTCATTAAATTGATCTATAAATGTTTGCATACGTGTCAGTCTTCCACTTAGAACACCATGATTTTTTGTTAGTGATTTAAGTTGTTCTTGCACCATAATTATTTAAAGAAATCATGAGATGCCAAATAATAAAATATGCACAGACATACCCTATGTAAAGAATTATTTTTTTCAAACCTTCTAAGTCAACTTGCTATAGTTTAACACGACACTGTTCGTTGTGATGAAACTCACTATTAAGTTGACTTGCTATAGCTGGCCAATCATGTCACGTCACCATGTGGTTGCGCGCGTTCGATCTCTCAGTCTACAAAGCTAATATGGTTGATTGTAATGTTTATCCAGCGAAGAAAGACCTTGTGGTCTTTGAAACAGTTCATAGAGATCAATACTTATTATTGAATCTAGTGAATATATGTAAAATACAAAATAGTACTAAAATGAACGATTGAGATTCACAATTCATTGTTATACTCTTGATAAAGCCTGATAACTGATATGCTATTATGTCTTGCTCACAAATAACTAAAGTAACTGTAATCTGGTCACTCGTTTTCTTAACGATTCGTCCCGGAGGACCAATCTTCGGGTTTGACGTATGAGGAATCCCTATTTATAAAACCGGAAGGACCATTGAATTAAACAACTCAAACTTAATAAAATATGTTATTCTATCACGCGCAACAAAAGAGGACCCCGTTCAGTCGCTTCATTTTAGATAAACAAAAACCAAAGCAACCCATGGCAACAGAAAGTGACGACGGTAAAACAAAATGCTCATAGCAAATTCAAAGACACACAATACTCAACACCGAATATATATATATATTATAACATACTCATGTGCATTTTATTAATGTGCATTTCTAATAAAATTAATAACTTCAAATATTTCAATATTTTAATATTTTTTCGTCAGCATGGGACCAATGTTAAGAACACGTGGCTTGGCTTTAGTTTCTGGTAATGTGCTGTGTAATTTTTACCCTTGCTTAGTACAGCGCAATTTCTTTGAAAGCTCTTTAGTATATTTTTATTACTATTACTCAAGGTGATTGTGGTTTAATGGAAGAGTGCAATGTGTTATCCAAGGCTAAGAAAGTTTGGTCCAATGGAGTTGGAAGATCCAGTACCGGTATGTTATAATAGTTTTGATTTCCTCACTCACAACACCATATTATCAATATGAAATACAGTATGTTTCCATGCAGTTTTTGTACTGTTTGCTGAGCCCACCTGAGCACAACAATATCCCTATCATGTTATATTTGGTAGGTGCCTGCAATCAATATTGACAAAACTTTAAAGAGAAAAAAAATATATTGGTGTTTTGAGGCATCAGGCACGTGCGTCTTGCACCTGTGAGGTGATCCATTGTCGATTAAAAATAAAAATGTAATTTTTAAGTTGCGGTTTGTTTTTATATATCTACTATTTACCGTGTAAATATTTATAGATTTATTTTAATTTATGATAAATTTATCTGAAACGTTAGATATTTGATTTTTGCCATTAGGAAACCGAGTTTTGGTTGTTGTTTTCGCTCTCTGATTGGCTGTTGGATTTACACGCTCCCTCCTCCCCTTTAGTTTCCCTTTCTACCTCCCCTCCTGCCTATTACAGTGGTTCCGGACATGTTGGTTCTCGTTCCAAACATGTTGGTTATTGTTCCGGACATGTTTATTATTTATGTGTGCTAATTGATTTTTAATATATGGGAAGGATTGGGGTGTTGGAGTTTATTAATTTATTGGCGTGCAGTCCATGGCATCGGATGCTCTTCCCGTGACACCGGCATGGAACACGAACATCTTCTGACGGCATCGTAGCGTAGTGTGAACATTGGCTCCCTCTCACAAAACTGTTGGACTGCCTTTCACTTCTCGGGACAAACAGCAGGAACCTCTCCTGATGACTGTTTGGGGTAGAGTGTGATAAATTATTCCCCTGGCTTGAGGCTCCTTTAACTCCCCCTTCCTCCCCCTCCCTAAAGACATATGTCGCAATCCCTTATGTGGTAATGGGTTTTCCCAGTATCGTCATCGCTATGTCGCAACCCCCTATGAGGTAATGGGTTTTTTTCCCGGTGATGTTGCACCTAGAGAGCATTGACACAGCTTTGAATATAGGCAATCAGGGGCCTCGGAAGCCTTATTCTGATTTATAATCCTGTAGCATCCAAAAGGGGCAGATGCCACAAAATACATAGAAAAACTTAAAACTAAAAATATGGGGGAGTTTAACCCAGAGCGAGTGCCGAGGAGTTCTAGGTTGTAAATGCAACCAGACAGCACGAGACTGCTGCCTTCCTACAGTTCGTATAAAACTAAAATGTTTGGCGAACAGTCCTCGGGAAAGATGGGGCATATATTAGAAAGATACCAAAACAGATTAAGGAAGATTGACATTTATTAATAACGCTCAATAGTTGCGTAACATTTTAAACCATAGTATACAATATAAATTGGTAAAAGGAAACTAATGAAATATTCCATTTAATGTTTAACATAGTATTCTATACATGCGTATAGCGTACGCGAGACAAAATTAAAGACTCTATAAATATAGTCATATGGTGCTATAAAAATAGGTAACTCAATAAGGTAAACAATATCTCTATCTTGAAGAGGCGCCCTTCTAGTAACGCTAAATATATAAATATTAAATATTTTATATTTTTTTTGTATCAAATATTTAAATCCTACATTTACTATAAAAGGTTTGCTAACAATAAAAGGAGCTGTGTAAATGACAATAAACCATCTCAACTTAGCCAATGAAAGATACTCCTTTAAGATTTAACATATTACAAACAAAATTTAAATATCTAATCGTTAGCCATGAGAAATGGCGCCAAAAAGTTGTTTCAGATACAAATTTATTCTCAGGCAAAAAACCATAATAAATTCACGTCAAGACCCAAAAAAAGGTATTCGTGAAAGTTATTAAAAATTCCTAAATACATTATGACAAAAAAACTTATCAAACCTATCGTAATATAAATGACGTTATTGTTAATAAGGCGCAAAGACATAGTAATACAAAAGAGTAAGGAAATGCTCCTAACCATACGACGTAATTTTATTAATTTTAAAAGTGTGGCCAAAAAGAGAATTTAGAAAAATAATTAAGATATAAAAGTTCCATAAGCCGAAACAGAATTTTGATCTTACATTTTTTTGACGGAGAAAGCCGGAGCTTATGTTAATCCTGCTAAGACATAGGCCCAATTGTGACGATATCGATACAGAGAGCAGAATATATACACAACTCAGTAGAGGACGAAAGGAGAAGGGGTAGGATATATTCTGGACTAAAATGGAACAATATGGCAGCATCGGGAAGATTCTCGTAACGGAGACTCGTCACTGCGCATGCCCAGCCAAGCCTAGGCGTCACTTAGATTGCCAGACCTCCCGCGCTTTTAGTGTTTTGTTAGCCCGGGACAGTGAAAGTTCGTCCGAAGGACTTGAGCCGTTGTCCCACGCAGGCCCCGTCGACAGGTGAATGCGGTAAGTTTCTACCATAGTTTTGTTTTAACGTCTCCCTTATAAGTCCAATGCTACAATCCTCAGTTAGGGGCCACTATCCTCCACCCCAAAAGCTTACTAAAATTGGTTGTTTGATATCGTCCATCAACATGCGTGGTTGTAAGTATCCGTCATGGATCGGAGGAGTAAGGTATAAATGTTCCAACAATTACGTGGAGTGAGGGATATTAGAAAATCATCCCAGTTCACCGAAGCGAGATTCGAGCCCACGACCTTCCCTGCCATAACTATATGAGTGGCATGTACCCTTTCTGGCAAAACGTGCAGTAGGGATTATTAATAAAATGTTCCGGAGGGAGAAATACCTACAGTTTACACCGCTGGGGAATCTATTTCAATCTCTCCCATCAGAATTTATTGAGCCTGACATTTAGACCCATGCACACCGGGATTCGAACCTCGATATCTTTAACACAGCTGATGTATGTTATAACGGTCATCATTCCTGAACCCCCAACAATTTCTAAGGGGCTTTGCCGGTCAACCAGATTTTTCTAGACCAGGTAGAATGTGTACCCGCTTTTGATTGTAGTGAGAAAATCAAACGTCAATCAGTCTGTCATCGACCGTCAAGTGACATCTTAAACCACATGACCCTCGATGCAAGTACAAATTTAGATGGCGCGCAAACTGGGATTCGAACCCCGATATCTTTAGAACGGTCTCACTTCCTGCACCCCCACTATTTTCGAAGAGGTTTTGCCAGTCGTCCAGATTTTTCCAAACCAGATAGAATGTGTACCCTCATTTGCTAAAAACTTCGATCACTCTGTCATCACCCCACTAGTAACGCCTTAGACCATGCGATATTGATTAAAGTATAAAATGTATTGTGATGGTAGAGTGCTACCCAAGGACCTAGTCTTTTTTTTTTTTTGCCAGTTGAGGGATTCAAATATGGCCGGATGAATTGATAGTTTCATTATCTACCTTCATGCAAATGAGGGCACACTTACCTGTTCAATTATCCATAACTATCAATCCCAAACGGCGTTGCCCGTTACCCACTGTGGTATTGTGTTAAAAAAAATAGCCTGATTAAAAATTTAAAAAGCCTGCTTCGAGGTGCATTTGACCCCCTCCCGTACACCTATGTTAAAAATTTCATATCTCTACGTTCGGTAGTTTTGGTTGGGCATCGCACACAAACAAACACAGACAAACACTTCCTTTTATTATTATAAATACCTGTTCCATTAATATAAATATACGGATAGCCAAGGCGGGAGGTCGGCACGCAATAGAGAAAACAAGATCAAACATCTCAATATCGAGATTTATTACCACTGCATCCCAACGAGATTCAAACAGAGTCCTAGAGATGAACATGACAGCTGAGCACTGTCTCACCGAACTACACTCCCATTTTCAAAGGAACAACTAGAAAAGCCACTAGATCTAATTTCACATATTCATAGGTCAAGACAAATTATCTGTAACAACCTATTTTGATATACTATTAATACCTATAAAATATCACCGATATTGTAGTATTATTCCATAAATGTTGACTGAAAAAGGTTTGTATTTTCTAAAAGTCATTTTGTATAAAAATTTTAATTTACATATAAACAGTTGTTTTTCCACATCTTTTTTTTGCTACTAGTATGGGCTTTACTACACTTATTCCCCCGTCGAGTTAATCTAGTGTGAGAATGACGACTTGTAGCCCCACGTAAATATTAGTGTTAATGTACTTATTTAACTATGAGAGGGTGAAATCATAAACAAAACCTTCCAAGTGTCGGTATGGGCTCAAACTACCTTCCTCAGCACACCCGGCCGAGATTCAAACCTCACTCTCCCCGTCATCAACAGTTTATAGCCTAATGCGAGAGTGAGGCTTTAGGCTATGTGGACACCTAAGCGGTGATTACCACTTTGTCCTCTAGTGTAGGCTATTTTTCTATCTATTACTCTTTTTTAGCACCGCGTCTTACTAACCATTCGGGTTATAATACTCTAAGTACTATTTACGCTAATGGACTAGGAATTGGGAAGGTTACACTCGCATTTGCGTGGGAAGGTAAAAAAGTGGAAAAATCAGCCAAGCTCACCTGACCGAGATTTGAATCTTGAACTCCCCCGTCCTCGGTAGTCTAGCTCAACACGAATCTGGCGCGTTAGCCGGAGTCTATTAGAAGAAAACCTCCCTAAATATGTTCAACGCTGATGAAATAATTTATAATATTGAGTACTATGGCATGGATTTGTTTAGTTTACCCTGAATATTTGTTAAAAATTATAATGTACATTTGCGCACACACACACACACACACACACACACACACAGCTTCCCATCGTTCTACATGTTTAATATTTAACACAAGAAAGAATTAAGGCCGAATATATTATATTTACTCAGGACTTTTGGCACAACAATGTAGGTATCGTATTTATAAATGTAATTAGAGTTTGTAGACCTTGCATGGATTTGAACCCTGATACCTCCTTACGTCACAGGGCGTGATGTGTACCCACATTTGTGCGACTGGAAAAAATAAACACGCCCGCAGAGGGTCCATCTCTAATGTACCTAGTTAAACAACGGCAAATTTACAAATTAGACGATATATTTCGTCTAACAGCTTACCACCCAGAAATAGATGAGCCTGACATTTAGATGGCATGCCCACTTGCGCCTGAGTTAAAATTGGGAAAGTCTAACAATAACTTCTTCAACTCTGAGTTTCCTGAGAGTACAACATTCAGTACGTTCACCCTATTTGAAGTCAATTGACCGTGCACTTAATTAGTTGAGAAATCTTCTTATCTGTACAAATGGTAGAGATTAGATCTTAAAGGGGGAAATACTCTATTAGCCTGCTACATGGGTGGACAGTTATTAAGTATTGTAAAATTGATAATACACACGAACTCGACACATATTAGCACCGCGTCTTAATACCCGTTCGGTTTATGCGCTTAAGTACTAATTGAGCCCTGTTCCTAACCCCAAACTTAACAAGTAGGGTCCAAAAATAAAAATAAACTAATAAAAACGGCAATAGGAGTTATAAAAATATTGAAAATTTGAGAACAACAACTGTACCCAGAACGCGCAACCCAATCCGGTTGCGGACTATTTCCGACGGTCAGCCTCAACAATGGTTAAATGTACACCTGAACCACCCACCAAAAACAAAAACCTCTTAAAAGTTGAGTAGTTATAAAAACCTAAGGATATATAAGTAATAGGAAAGCAGCATTAATCGATAAGTCAACAAAAATGATCATTTATTAAAAGAATGAATTAAATATTTGCTACATGTCAAATAAGGAAGAAGTCCTTATTTGAATTGATAATGTACAGAAATCATGCTCATCATGACACAATAGTTTAGCTTTAAGAAAGCAACAATATATTAACAATTAGATGCTTGATCTTGGTTAACAATATCATACGCGAAAGTAATTGTTTATTCCAATCAGTCTTCAAATACTGTAAATTCAAAACCTTCATCTTAAAATTCCTCAGGAATCCTCATTTTCCAATATTAAGAATAATATGACTTGAATATTGTCCGTAACTTTCAAAACAAATTTCGTAGTGATACAAATGAAAAGTACTACACTGGCTCATCTTATATAAAAAAAAATATAATATCGATCCTAAAATCAACTAACAATATATTCGCTAATCCTGGTAAAAGAATTGCGTTCAATTATCAAAATTACTATAAAGTTTCCCAACCATCCACTCTATCAATTTAAAATAANGGGGGGGAGGAGGGTGAATTGTATCTTAAATATAATAGAAATTCAGGTACACATACATACATACATACATAAACATTAATAATGAGAGCAAAGGATAAGTTAGAATAATAAGAATTAATTAAAAGAAGTACATGGAATATCATTGGCAAATAATCTCGATGAGTACTGTCTATAAGCATTAATTATATGTCTGGTAGCTAGATATATATAAAGGTCAGCAAGGGGCGTGAAGCGCCTAATGAATGTTCTAGGTCAGATGATAAAGCTAAAAACCATCCATTAACATCAAGCTTTGACCGTGTACATTTAACAAGCGAATGTATTGGGCAAGTTCTAGTTCGGTTATCATGAGCACCACTGGTACAGAAACCAAGAGAACCCCTCGCCTGAAGGGTAAGGTTAGCTCACAAGAAAATTATGTAACACTACGGGCCATGCAGGGGTGGCAGTAGCGCCTCCAACAGGAGATCAATAGGATACAATCATACGAAGTAATAATTACACGGGCCGTACCTGAGGGGCAGAAGCGGCCCACAAGCAGAAAACCCCAACCGGAGTATAAAGGAATACAAGTAATACAATACCACGATCCAAGCCAGACGGGCAAGGGTGGCCCACAGGTTGAACTCCCACCGGATTTCCACATAAACTAATATACCTAACTAGTTATAAAACCCAGGCACTCAAACAACCAGAACTATCGCTATCCCAGCTAGCTACCTCTGAGAGAGAGAAATGGTCACACAGTGTATGATGTGGAATACATTCCCTCAAGCTGCTGGCCAAAGGACTCAGCTAGAGATACGCGTGAGGCGCGATAACCTGAAGCCCTAATAAACATGGAAAGATACCAACTTAACATAACTAAGCAGGTTTCGGCTCTAAACTAACTTTTTCTAAATAACTAATAATTAATCCCTAGGCCTAGCCAAGACATAGACTACTCGCCGTTCGGCTGTTGCCCGACTCAGAACATCTGACTTGACAATTATGCCAAACTAGGTTGTCTGCGACAGGGCTGATTTGTTGTTTGAGTACCGAGTCATTGTCATGACTCTTAACCTCGCGAATGAACTTATAAACCTGATGAAATGGAACCAATGAAATGATCCTGCAGAATACTACAGGTGTGTGATTTTGTAGCCCGACGCAGGACTGTTTTGAATTGACTGTAATGCCAAGCCAGGCTGCCTGAGACAGGGCTATATTTGTGTTCGAGAATAGAGTCACTTTTGCGACTCCTGACCTCGTGAATAATTATCAATACCTTGTATATTACAATTGTATAATTATTTACACTGTGAGATGAAATTGGTGAAACTGAATGATTGCGCTGGGTCTCGGGATTTGGGGAGGATTTTCTTGACTGGGATGTGGGAAGGTGTGTATAAGGTATGATGATGAGATGATGATATCACATGAGTCGATTTCCGGGAAGAGGATCGAAAGGTTAAACTTGACTGTGGGGATAAGGTTTGACGCGGTTTGTTACATATCCATTCCCCATCTGGGGCCGCCAGTGGTGCCAGCGTTATTCTCTGGCTAGAAGGTTGACCTAGTCGGTTATCCCAGTGCAGTCCACATAGGCTACTCTCAATTCCTCCATCGTTATATATCAGTCCTAGTTATTTCCTCCTAACAAGCTGTCCCATCGCTGTAAACAGCATGTTCACCGATAAATGCTAGTTTCTTCGATGCGATACACTCGTTCCGTGGATTATTGGAGATAGCAGTCGTCTCTTTTCCAAGTGAGCCGGAGGATATAATAGTAACCACAGCCAATCATAATGTAGCGACCAGCAAGAAGGAGTGGGGAAAAATTACATCAACTTCTAAAAGGTCGACTTGCTGAGCTAACAGCTGCGGAGCCACTTTCAGTCGACTCGCGAACTCTGATGAGAGCGGTGTAACATTATCTATAGGCGCGGTCAGTCACTATCCAAGCGGCTCTTCTTCTGATGGAGCAGGGGTCTTCGAGGAAGAGTCCACGAAGTGGGTGTGCAAACAAAGTAAATATGTGTTACAAGTCTAGTATGCAGCAACAGTATATCAGTACTAAACTCTTGATGACTGGCTTCAAGTAATTAATATTCATATTTTACGGTCTAACGGGGCTAAGCCAGTCTATCCCGTTACAATCTCATCACAAGCGCTATCCTACAATTAGCCCCCAACCTCATAACTATAACCTTACTACTTAGAACTCAAGGTTAACAACAAGATTAATTTAAGTTAATAAACATTTCCACGATCTAATATATAATAAACATTTCCAAGATCTAATATTTAACCGAGCAAACCAAATTTTACCATGATTCAAAAGGTTTGAGATAAATAAACAAAAATAGGCCTATGCCAAAACATTTAATATCTCTATATTTAAATTATCTAAAGTCTCTACTTAATCATATATGACCAGAGTCCAATAATTTCAATAAAAGAATAGAAATTATTAATAGTATGCCGAAAGAGAATTTAGAAGACAGTATGTAAATAAATACGCCGAGATAGAATTTTGATTAAATCTATAGATATTAACCGAAGCCTCAGCCTCATCCAACTATTACTGAAGCATGTCCAAGAGTGCTCTATCATTTTCAAACCCAGTCTTATATATCATTCAGCACAACTCACGGAACACAGATGAAGGGACCACACGGGGAGGGGTGATAATCCAAAGAGAATAAGCAATGGGAGGAATCCACACGCGATGGAATCTTCCATACGTTTCTAAACCACTTGGGAACAGCCTGGACACTAGGGTGAAGAGTCTCTTCTTTTCTTCTGAAGGTCTTTGGCACGGGGTTTTTGCGAATGGACATTGGGGCGGTGCCAGCTCAGTCTATCGTGGAATGTTGTTGAGGCTGGGTGCGTTATTAGTGGCTGGGAGTGTAGTGTCCGTAGCTGGCTCAACTGGGGTCAACATCCATGCGATGGGGTAGTATATGTTTTATGACTTAGATGTGTGTACTTGTAGCAAATGCTACATAATTACACTAATGGATTAGGAATTGCGTAGAGGTAGAGTGAAAAACTACTCCCAGTTCACCCAACTGAGATTCGAACCTTGATCTCCCTCGTCATGATCATACTGGTCTAGCTCGAGGGTGAGGCTTTATACTATTCGACCTCTGAAGCGAGTTTTTAATCACTTTAATTTAATATTTAGTAATGTATTAACTTTGTAATTATATTGGTTTGAATTACTCTAAATTATATAAAAAAGTCACGGATGAAGTTAATTTTTCTTTAAAGTAATATATGTAGAGTATCCTTTTAAAATTCATCCATGAAGAAAAACGCGCTTCTCAGAAATAATGTGAAATGGATTTCACCTTTAAAATATATTTTTCATACCATATTTCCTGCTAAAAGAACAACTGCGCTATTTCCTGTTAAAAGGAACAACTCCACAGTATTTGGCGAAGAAGCCAATTCCCTATACCAATAAGAAGCTAGACTTCACAACACCTGTCGCCAGGACTCTTTCTATTAGTTAGATTTTACACTGTTGGCGAGGGGAGAAACATGCAAGGGGTATGTCATATATAAACCGTTTGTGCGTATAAGCCAGGATCCAAACATCTACACTAGGATCCAAACTACCCACGCACAAGTTAGAGCCACACACTGGCAGTCATCAGTCTAACACAGTATAAAATAACTTACATTAATATCACAAGTGTGCAGTGATATAAAACATTTAATTGGAATATGTATACGCAATTAACAGGTGTCATTTAAACAAACCTTGTGTGAATAAATAGCCCTCAACAGTTCTCTTTCTATACATTTATTAATTATACCGTTCTAATTAGTGCTCGACCAGGGAGCTATAGACAGCTGGTTAAACTGTATCTTTTCCGTACGGTGATTATAGGCACTCGATCACGGGGCTATAGTACAACCTAAACATCATCACAGCATTATTATATCAGGGAATTAATCCGTAGTGTTTCAATCGACGCCCAAAGTGGGGCGATTGTTTGCATAGTGTTACAACTTATATGTATCCAAAGCAATAACATGATAGCCATTTATATTGGATGGTCGTTGCCTTTTATAAAGTCACAATTGAATATTATTTACAAGTATATTTTTTCCATTTAAATTTATTTGAAGTATTTAACGTTTACTTTGGAAACAGAATGGGGAAATTGTTATGTTGCAACAATGCATTTCTGGCACACACGTCATTTGGAGCATTGCCATTCTGGTATATTTCAGTCCCAAATGGCCTTGTAAGTCAGTGGCTTTGACCTATGAAAAACAGGTTGTATTCACACGCCAGAGTTGTTTCATAATGCTGCCTTGTGAGGTCCTCTTTCACATATATAAACCTGGATCTGAACCCCGCTATCTTTTGCAGGGTACATCATGCCATAACTCGAGATCCGAAGGAGTTTTTTGCAACGCTATTGATTGTTGTAACGGCAATTCAATCACATAATTCTTGTACACGTCCTACGCTGTTAAATGCACACGCATTTGCGTGTCAAAACAGTTTATACACACTTGTACTATTTATGCTCATGATTTTAGGAATTTGTAAATATATATTTAGAGGAAGTGTACCAGTATTTGCTCTGAGGAAGATTGGATAGCAGGTATCAATACACCCGACCAGGATACGAACTTCCATTCTCCCCTCTTTAAAAATGGCAGCTAGACAAATTCTCACAGCTTAGCATGGCCATATCAGGGACACCCAACTTAAATGCTTTCAGAAATATTTCTACAGGCCATTTTAACGAATAACCAAAATATCCTGATTTATAGACAGTATTTAATTAAATTACACGAAAGAAAAATTTACTACTTTAAGATATACAAACCCAGTTCGGTGACTGTATGGTCTAAGGCGTAACTTTTGCAATAGACTAGAACTTCCAAGACGGGGAGATCGTGGTTCAAATTCCGGTCAGGTGTACCGAGAGTGTTTTTTTCCTAACTGGTTTCCCACTCACCCTTCACACAAATATGGGCACACTTCCTCAAAACTCAATATTCCTCATCCCTAACACATTATCTTAATTGATTTTAATGAGTTGATGTGCTTAAAAGTTATTTTGAGACATATACAGCACAGGCAGAAAGACTAATGCAGATCGGTGGAGTTAAAACTATGAACTCGCTTCAACCGTTAGATAAAACAAACCACATGTTTATGTTTTTATTGTTTTTTTACCCTTTGACAAAATTTGCTAGATCGCCTATACAGAGGGCCTTTTATACGAGTGCATAAGCAAAAATTTAACATCCCAATTTGTTCCGTCAGGGGGCACAAGTCGTGGACGGTGAGGGAGGAAACCGGCCTCATTACACACTCATGACAGGGATTCGAACTAAGCTCTTCAGGTAAGCGTGAGATAAGAGCTGATTTTGACCAGGCGAAATGTGTAACAGCATTTGCCAGGGATTGAAATGTGAAGTAATTAGTGTTTGTTGCCCTCTAAGGGACCTTTTGTCACAGGGTGAGATGTGTAACCACATTTGCGCGTCATTGACAACTGAACACGAGGAGGGAATATAACCCTCCCCCTATCTCCCTACTAATAGCCAAGAAGTTAAGCTTATCGGTATTTATTAGAACTGAGTGTTACTACCCGTCAGGGGGCTCAAGAGTTAAACAGGAAAACCATAGAGACATATTTTGTAGAGTAGAATAAGAAGTTGGAGAAATGTATTCACATCAGTATTATGGTGTAAAACAAAATGTATCTTCTTACTACCCGTCCGGGGCACAAACCGTGAACGATGAGGGAGGAAATCGGCCTCAGTAGACACGCACGACAGGGATTCGAACCCCGACTTCTCTCGTCACCATTTATTTAGGTTACCCGTAGTATTCTAATGTTCTTATTCCTTTATAAATTTATGACTCATAATCAGATTGGCTGTATATTAAATAATTATTTTCCGGGCTGCCTTTATTAACGATCACCTAATATAATAGTTTAATTTTGAATCAAAAAAGACAATACGTTATAATATTTATCGTTATTAACTGTTTTTTTTTTTAATTTCAATTGTATTGAGCCAATTTAAAACTATAAGCGTGGCTGAAATTAATATTACACCATTGATGATGAGACCATTAGTATTTGTCCGATTCTATTTCGATCTAAATTAGATAGGATGGTTCTCTGGTCTAAGGGGTTTTGGTTCATATATATAAATGGGGGGTGATTTTAGAGCAGCCCCGGCCGTGTCTGAATAGTCCGTCTAAGGGCCCTTGGAAACCATGTGCACTTTAAAGTTGCAATGGCATCGGCTTAAAGGCCGGAAGTGACTTTTGATGGTGTCTGAATTCTCTTAAAGTGTACAATTGCACCCCTTGTTGCGCATTTTACTAAGGGGCACATACGACTTGCCCTTTATCACGCACTTTAGTTAAACTAGCTTTTTATAATGAATGTACCTATTATTTATTTTGTGAAAATGAAATAAAACATTCACATAATGTTAAATAAAACTAGTATAGTTGGTTATTTGTTTTTATACATGATGTTAAACAATTAAATTTCTCTTTCTAGTGTGAAAAATCTCTCTCAAAAGGAAATTTATTTACGAGTTAAAAGATCTTCACTAAAATTTGTTTGAGTATAATACAGATATAAGTAAATTAACTAGGG
>CABFOV010000197.1:2425-39126 GCA_902141375.1 Timema poppense | reverse complement strand
TATATATATATATATTTAATAATTTCTCTGTATACGCAAAAATGTTTGACATGCTCACTGGTATCCCTGCGTACATCGCGCTCCTTTTGGCGCGGTGCTGTAATTTCTTTGTTTATTCAGCAGTCAATCATTCTGGCAAAATGTTTTAAAACAAGACCCACCTCGGTGGTGTAGTTGGCTAACGCGCTTGTAGTGTTGAAGCTCGACTGCTGAGTACGGGGAGATCAAGGTTCGAATCTCGGTCGGGTGAACTGGGGGGGGGGTTTCCTAAATGGTTTTCCACTCTCCCTCCACGCAAATGCGGGTTCACTTCCTCTAATTCAACCTTCCTAATTCCTACCCCACTAGCGTAATTAGTACTTTAAGCGTATAGCCCGAACGGGTAGTAAGACGTGGTGCTAAATATTTTTAAAAACAAGAGATGAACATGTAACTTAAGAAATTTATTTTGGTATTCCTATAGGCCTATGTATTTATCTGGCAATACTTTTACATCCTTTAAAACAACCTGATATTAATATAAGCTAGGCCTAGTTTATCAGCTTCCCAAAATTTTTTAAATCTATAAAACTGTGATAGGATTGACCATTTTTGGCGCACGTTTTCCAAATACGTTTTTTTAACAAGAACAAACCCTAAGGTTCATAGGATTAAGGAAGATAAATGATAAATATAAATTTGCGCCTTAAAATAAGTCACCATTGACGAATGACGCCATTAGCAAAAACTATCAAATTTTAATATCATTATCATGAAAACGCATGTTTCATAATTAGCTACCAGATGGATCTAGTTGTACTTTACTGTCCGAAAACTATCATGCTCCCTATGTACTTAGGGGCGCCAGATACGTGTTTTATTAAAGCATGCAGTAAAGTGCACAAGTGCGTAGGGGACAAACTATTCCGACACGGCCAGGGGCACGTGAAAATTAGCTACGGAGCGACTGACTAATCAAGACGATGGAACATTCAACAACATCAACATCAGGTATTTCAATTCTATTCTGTTAGTATTGAGACATTCTGTTACATAGCTTAAAAAGAGAGTGATTTAATTTTAAATTGGATGTGTATTTGCCAGGGTTAAATTTGTGACTTATAAAAGCTAGCATTTTTAAATTCCTGATAGAAAATATATGTGTATCGAATGACATTTGCTTAGTCTATTTCCAAACCAAGTTTCATTCAAAATTTTGATCTAAGCGACTAAGAACATTATCTAACTGATTCAATTATTTAATTATAAGTTGGATGTTTATTTATGACTGTTATAAAAGTTACCATTTTTAAATTCCACCTATAAAATCTATGTGCATCGACTAATATTTGTTTAATCTGGTCCTAAAACCAAGTTTAAGTCAAAATATTGATTTAAACGATTATAGGGCATTAGCTGCCTGATTCAATATACTATGTGTTCTGGTACATAGATTAGAAAAGCTTCATTTAATTTTAATTTTATTTTGTATATTATTTTAAACTGGCACTTTCTAAGTTATGTGTATTCGATAGTATCTCTTTAATCTAAATCAATGATACCGAATTTAGCTATATGTCTAAACTGTTAGGTTAGCGAGTTTGTAAGCATCGCCGTTATTTACATGTGACTATTATTATATATATAAGAAATTTCGCAAAACATTTGAAGTATTCTCAAAAATTAAATCTAGTCCAAAACACCTAATTAAAAAGTGTCCAGTAACACTTCTTATTATTTGTATGATTGGTTTACACGCCTAATGAAGGTATAAATTAGAGAAAATCCACACACACGCACGCTGTCCCGTTCACTACACTACCCATGGTTTGGTGTCACGATTGACAAATAAACCTTCTACCTAATGGCTTGTTGATATGTTTTTGAAACAAAACTATCAGAGCTGAAAAACAGTGATGATGTTTAGAAGGTCTAAGGGTTGTAATCTTAATATAGTGATTTGCCTGTGAGAGGGAGCTTCAGTTCTATTCCTTGTTTGACAAATATTATTTAATATCTTGGCTGATTTCTTAATTACACTTCAAATATATATATTTATAGACGACTATCATTTTCTCCAGCAGGGGTCTCGGGTTTGAAGCACGAAAACAATTACTATTATGTGTGGCTAAAATCCTAACATCTTGTTTGAAAAAATATTGTTTAATATTTTGGCTAATTTCTTGCCTACACTTTAAAAATATATTCATGAACGATACTTATTTTTTTCTAGGATGAATTTTGGGTTCGGAGCAAGAAAACAATTATAATTATGTGCGACTAAAATCAGAACTCTCTTAATGTTTGCATTTATAATATGATTAAATTAGTTATCTGATTTTCATCGACCTTAACCAATAGTTAATGAATAAGTTGGCTAATGATGTATTTATATTATTATATATCTACAATAACTTATTTAAATAAATGATACGGTGCACCGCAATTTTATATTAAAATAAACATTTAATAAAAAAAACTCGTAAGATGTGTGTAAGTAAATTATAGATATGTAGAAACACTAAAAAAAACCTTCTAAGCTTTGTGAAACTATGTAATAGGTATTTACAGTGTTAAAGAAACACTACAAAAAAGATCATAAATGAAATAATATGCTCTGCTACCTACTTTATATTACTAGAAAACTATTAACACTGTTCACTGTTCAGTTATATCGGGGTAGCGCGCACCTTTCAGTTCTATTAAATTACATAAGGTTTATACATAATAGAACCTATGGCACTATATTGATAATTTGGTCGAATATGTGAGTAAAGTTCTGTCATAGCGGAATCGACATCGCACTCTTCTCCGGACTCCACCGTTCCCTAAACACGATTATCACACCACACGTCACTCTCTAAAGCTGCAAAAACACAACCGTCCAGCACCGATGCCAAAAATCGACTCGCCTTCCTTGATTGAACCTTTTATTTCTGACGCATTCAATATAAGGTTTTGTTGTTAGGTTGGTATATTATTCTTTTTACCCTATTATAAAAACTAAAAATGGCGCGCTAAAATATTTATGACAAATTTAAATAGTGGTACTTTTGTTTCCTGTTGTGATCAATATGTGTGACAGTTTACTTCGAGTTACTTCATTAGATGATGTTCAAGATGTTTTTAGTCAAGATAATAAGTCAATAATTAATCATTTGCAAGAGTTGGGCTTGTTGCGAAAAAAAGTAAACTGTAGTCGTTGTAAACGTGTTTTGCGTCTTAATAAAAATGACCGATCACAATTGGGTTATATTCTAAGGTGTGTAAACTGTTCTCGAAGAGAGTCATTAATGATAGGAACTTTTTTCGAAAATGTGCGTTTACCAGTACGTATAGTTATAATATTATTATGGTTTTGGTGTTGCCAAATATCTAGCTCTACAGTGAACAGATTATATAATATACGTAGAGCTTCGGTCTTGCAATTTTACCGATTTTTCAACGACACTTGTTCTTGGAAGTTGTTAAAGAGTGAGGAGTATTTTATGTTTGGTGGACCAGGGGTTGTAGTTCAAATTACTGATTTAATTTCAAAAAGAAAACACAATAAGTGTAAGCCTTTGCTTGTCCCTGAACGTTGGGCTTTGGGTATATTTGATACAGAAAAGCGTCGGGGTGCAATATTTTTTGTGTCGAATAGGTCATCTAAAACTTTGTGTGAACTTATAGAAAGACACGTTTTACCAGGAACAGTAATTTGGACAACTTGCTGGAAAGGGTATGTTGCCCTAAGACATTGGAAGTGTGTGTCACCATACGTTCACTGTACATCTAATAAGAGAAAAAACCTGTTTGATCCAATAACAGGAACATACACTAATAACGTGTTAGTTTATTGGTCTAAATTAATAAGATTTTGTAGAAGGCAAGAAGTATTACGATCCAAACTATTTCTCAAACATGTTGATAGGTTTATGTGGATTACTGATTTAATTTCAAAAAGAAAACACAATAAGTGTAAGCCTTTGCTTGTCCCTGAACGTTGGGCTTTGGGTATATTTGATACAGAAAAGCGTCGGGGTGCAATATTTTTTGTGTCGAATAGGTCATCTAAAACTTTGTGTGAACTTATAGAAAGACACGTTTTACCAGGAACAGTAATTTGGACAACTTGCTGGAAAGGGTATGTTGCCCTAAGACATTGGAAGTGTGTGTCACCATACGTTCACTGTACATCTAATAAGAGAAAAAACCTGTTTGATCCAATAACAGGAACATACACTAATAACGTGTTAGTTTATTGGTCTAAATTAATAAGATTTTGTAGAAGGCAAGAAGTATTACGATCCAAACTATTTCTCAAACATGTTGATAGGTTTATGTGGATAGAAATTTATGGCAGTACTCATATTGAAGCATTCCAGTCATTGCTACGCAATATGGCAGAACGTTATTCTGTATCTTAGGCAAGTATTTTAGTTATTACTATGGCCTATGTATGTAACTTAATAGGCCTGGCCTAGTCTACCTACTAGAAAACCTAAACTTAAGTTACCGAGTAAATATTAGTAGGCTATTATTTCATCTTATGCCAAGATCATGATCAACTTAACTTTAACTTAACATAAAGTTTACTTAAGGTTCACTTAACTTAAGAAAACGGATCTGTAATCAAACATAATTTAATGTAACAACTCAAGCCAAACATCTGCATAGAGTACCTATATCTGTTGATCTGTGATTTGTACTATTAAATATTACTGTTAAATATATAATACTATTAAATTTTGTAAACTGATGATCTGCGGATGTTTACGGTTTTCAATCAATATTAGTAATAAATATCTATTATTACACATTTTTGATAAATTTAGCTTTCCTACTATAGGTTAATTATATTGTTTCAATGTATGATCACTAGAACATAAGCTAAAGAGTAAACCTTGGTCATAAAACCAACAAATGAATTACTAAATAGCCTTGTAGACGTCACTTGCGTAATGATTGACTGGCTAGACCACGTGATACCCTTCAAGTAACGCTCACATAACATGAAAGACCTTCCAGGACGTCTATTACATTAAGTGAACTCCAAGTGAATGTTAAGTTAACTGCATCTTGATTGCTTCCATTTAAAAACACGAGAATAACCTTTATTACATTAGGCTAACCTTAGTGAACGTTAAAGTTGATCGTGATCTCGGCATTATACAAGGGGCCCATCATATAAATTTAATACACATTTTATTTCCAAAATATTAACATTTTATGACTAGGCCTATACTTATTTTATATTACTTAACACGAGAATGGAGGGAGAGTATAATAGTACTTGTTTTCAAAAGGAATATAAAACGGTTTCATAGAAATAACTATAATTAGAATATATCACTATCTTCCTATAAATATTTTATATTTAAGTTTAACATAAGCTTGATTTTAATGAGATTGATACTATATGCAGAGGAAATAATTGGGGAACATCAGCATGGATTTCAACAAGATAGAGAAATCATGTCAGATTTTAACCTTTCGGCATATATTAGAAAATAAGTGGAAATATAATATGATGGTAGGGCATACACATATAAGTTGCATGTTCTATTGTAGAGGAATTTTAAAAAGGTCTAAGATTCAGTTAAAAGGAACAAATTAAATATGGAATTTTAGCTAATTTTGGAATACCTGTAACTTCCAATAAACTTGTCAAGCTAATTGACATATTGATTGCATGGTAGACTCGTAAGGTATGAGTTGGATGTCGCTTATCAGACAGGCTACTTTTGGAACACACATAATTGGTTGAAACAATGCTGCACATTTCCCATTACTTTTTAATTTAGCTTTATAGGGCCTCTACACGATCAGTCCTAAGACTGACATTCTGACTGTCAGTATTTACAACGAGACTGTACAGTCACTCTTCATATCATTATTTTTTGTATTAGTCTCAGCTCCTGTGTGCAGCATGCAACAACATGGATGATAAGAAAAAGGTGTGGGCAGTCTATGTTGGCTACTGAGACTGAAAGAAATACTGACGAGTGCGCACACACGGTCATTCATACTGTCAGTCTCTCCCACCACTTGCAAGACTGATTTGATCAGAAAATTTGGATCACATCAGCATTTTAGTCAGTCCGGCCCAGACCATCAGTACTGCCCTTACATGATCAGTCACACTGTCAGTATTAATTATTAATACTGACAGCCTGACTGATCGTGTAGAGGCCCTATTAGAACACAGGGATGGCAAACAATAATTTTCTTATATAGTTTTTTATACATTACAAATTTATGTCTATGGTCGGTATTTTACTGTTCTTTTAAAAATAGTTTTCCTTTTTTTTTGTTTTGTTTTTCTTTATCATGAAATTTTATGGTGCACAAGACACTAGTTTGACTGATATTTTATATTTTGTTGGTGTCACAGACATTCTTAGTTACCAATTTTTTTACAGTCAATAAAGCGAATCCACTGCATTGAAGATTCAAAATCCTCAGAGATATTGTTTCCTGGTATGCCAATTTCAAAATAATTGTTAAGGTGATAATGAGCTCAAGTCTGTCTCACGCCCATAACAAAAAATACACTAAAATGCACTTTCAAATTCAAATAAGAATCAGAATTTTTATTTATTTACCAAAAGTATGGTTATAATGAAGCTTATTAATGCTTACTCTTAAATGGTTTAATTTCAGTTTAACGTAACACAAGAATAAAAATCTGTCCCACCCATAACACATTGTATAGGTGAAAGGCTACTCGCACATTGGAACCGACTCCATACAACTATGACGAACACTCGAGTACACACGACTAGGTCTTACGACTGGATTCCGCACATTGAGAGTGACTTCCTCAGATGCGATCTGTCCTTGTACCCCCTAGTTGTTGTTGAGTAATACATTATTTTGAGTTATTTCCGGATATAGTGAAAAGTAAAAAATGAACCTCTCAATTGTACCGCCTTGAAAATAATCTGTTGATCTGACAATGAAGAAAGTGTCGAAAGAGAAATGAATGGGGCAAACAAATATACCATACATCTCTCTGGATGTCTCTCAAATGGTAGTAGTCGTCTTTTTTGGTCCCAAAGGCACTTCCTTTTGAAAACAAGACTTAGCAATATTTATTTAATCTCAATTTTAGAAAATTTTAAACCCAAAACACAGGTGAAATGACTAGTCTAGTCGTACGACTACAACAAAAAATCCCAACTTTCTGGGATCCGGTCACAATTCAGAACAACACATGCGTAGTTGGACGACTGAGTCACCTCAAATGTGAGGAGTCTCGTCCTATGTTTCATGTCGGAATTGCTCTTACGACTACACGTGACCTTTAGTCGCACATAATTGGTTCCAATGTGTTATTAGCCTAACACTGTGCTATATATGTAGGCCTTCATGACAAACCTTAAATCTTAAACTAAAGATAGGCCTAGTCTGAGTTTAGCTATAGATGTATGGATTTTTTTGATTGTGCGTTCAATGTTGTTCATGGACTTAGGTGTTAAAATAGTATGTGTGATGAGTGAGTGATGGATGATATCTTAGTGAACAAAGAATGGCTTTAACTAAAATATGGGAATGAGTAAATACCATTTTATGATTACAATAAAAGCACCGCTTTATGAAAGCAGATCCAATTTGTCTTCTTGTTGGCCCTACTTCAAAATAAACTATGCAAAATACTGTGTAATTGAACAAAATATCATCATTTGGATATGAAGATGTTTACACAAACTCATCTGATGAACTCATTGAAGTAAAAGAGAAAGAGAATAAATATTTACCCCACAACTCTGCTGCATCAAGCCGTATGGACTTGAAAATAGGAACATTTGGTTTGGTACAATTTCCGGGCTAGGATTAAGTTGTTTCACTATCCTATGTTGGTATTTTCCAGAATGAACATGATATGGATGAGGATATTAAAATTATGTACCGTATTTGAATAAGTGTCATAGCAAACAGTTATTTAAAATGAATTAAAAATACGTTTCCTTTGTATCTGTAAATTAGATTTTAAAATTTCTTCCGGAACATAGCGTTAAATTATTGGTGACAATTTATTAAGAGTTTTTTATTATTATTTGATAATTAATTACATGATCCAAAGAGCTTGAGCTCACTTATAGGATTATGGATTTATAATAATTGAAATTTTATATGGGTTTAAATTTTAAAAGATTTAAAAAACATGATGAATATTTTATCATGAAATAAAAGTAAAACAAAATAAAGAAAGCAAAAATTCAAATAAACAAAACATAATAGACACTAGACAGCAGCACTGGTACAATTTGACAGATGAGATAATTTTGAAATATGTGATAATTTTATCATTAAACATTAGGAAAAAATAAAACAAGAAAAAAAATGAGAAAGTTATTTTAGATTCAAGATGAAAATTGAGGAAAATTAAATTGTATATTAATAATAAACAAGACATGTGGGTATGTTCAGGGAAATAATATCTAATCTAAAATGTTAACTCTATTTTCAATCTTACATATAGATATTGTTGTTTGAAAAATCATAATTTTAATGTTAAGTTAAACCTCTTTGGTTACCTGTGTTAGTATAATTGTAAAAGATGGTTGGTATTCTTTTTAAATGGTAGTGTACTGAATGCCTGTGAACTATTTTTGGGAAGTGTTTTGTTTAGTTCAATGTTTATTCCCATAAGAAAATAGCCTAACTCTAAAATAAATATATTATAAAATAAATTTTACTGCATTTAAAATTTACATGATAATTATTTTACCTCTCTTTATGTATGATCTATTCATGAAATATGTATATTGTTTTGATAATAGGCCTAATTCTATACAAGACTAAAACTCTGCACTAAAACTTATAGTTCTTATTGTAAATGTAGGCTAAACCCATTATATTTTCACTCTGTCACACCCGTAATAATTACTGACATACTCATAACATAATAGCTAACAATTTTTTAACTAAGGCTAAGTTTTATTGTTTTAATATCAAGCCCCTTTTTTGGTGAATGACTGTTATTTTTCAAAATAATATTATTACATAGGTATTGTACATTATGTTGTGGTCATTGAACCCTTAAAGATCATTTTGATTAACATAAAAAACTTCATTTGAGTTTTTTATTATTACATTAAAATGTCTCTCAGTGTTTGCATATTAAATGTAATTCTTGTAGGTTGATTATCTGTTTTAAACCATCAGTATCTAGTATTAGCATTTAAGAATCTCGCTTTGGGGAAGTTTGGTTGCACCAAGCTTATGTTAAAATCACTGGTTAAAATAGCATCGTCATAAACAGGTAAAAAATTTGTCAAATGGCATTTCTATTATTTTAATATAGAAGTAAGGAACATCTGGTGGTTTGCCCCTTCCACCACAATTCTTCCTTAATTAAGTTCCTGGATTGTTTCTGGGCAAGTTGCGTAAACATGACTCTTTAACATGCTCCACAAGAAAGTTTGGAGCTGTTAGCTTAATGAATTGTGGAATGAGTTGAAGCAATTTTTATTAGTACTGTGTCTTACTATATGCTTTGTAGCAATTCAACAAGCTACATTTCGCAAAGCTACCTCAAGTTTCGAGGAGCACATACAACGGTGTATGGTATATAATGGTCACCATCTTAAGGACATTGTTTTATAAAAATGAATAATTCAAGGGTAAGTTATGTAGAAAATAACTGCCAAATTTTTATTGTTATTTTAAGTTTAATTTGGAGCATTTTATTAGTTAAATTTGTAAAGATATAGTATTATTAAATGTCAACACTTTCTGCCCAATCCTGTATATATTTTTTATGAGAAGTTCTTTTAAAATTTAAATAGATTATTGTTGTGCTCTTTGCTGGGCAGGGTGGTTCCTCTTTTCTCAATGTTTCTGTGGTGTGTATTATTTCATCTAAACACTTTGGCTGAGTGTTTCTGCAACAATGTATATTATACAACATCTGTAGTACTTACAAATGTTGATTACAAGTAACAACGAACAACGAATGAAAATATTTTACAAGTTTAACAAGTCATATATATATATATATATATATATAGAGAGAGAGAGAGAGAAAGAGAAAGGAGCATCAGGTGTGAAGCACCCTATAACCCACACTTATAGGTAATAGGCATAAATAAGAAAGCTTGTAACTCGTTAAAGCAGGACATATTCTCATTTATCAAATGGGATTAAAGGCAGCACCTCCACGGCAATATAATTTTGTGGCGGTAATCAAATCTAATTACAAATTTACTATACATTATTTAACTCCAGTCGACTGACTGAGACTTCCAGAACTAAGCCACACAAACTTTAGTCCTGATTTAAGGAGCTACAAGGGACATGGTGGCTGCAGACAGGGAAGACCTGGAAAAGTCAGGGAATTTTCGGATGAGTGGGAAAACGGAAATGTCAGGGAATTTAAATAAAAGATAGGGAAAAGTCAGGGAATTAAAAAAATATGTCTAAAATATCCCATTAATTTCACAAATAAACCCTAAAACAAATGTTTATAATACCTAAATAAAAATAACATTTTAATTTCTAATATAACTGATAAAACAGTTTATGTTTAGTAGATACAAACTTTTTTTAATATGTGATCAATAATAAATAAAACAAAAGTCATCATCCACCATTAAAACTGGAAAAAAGTAGTCAAGGAAATGGAAAAATATTGCCTGGAAAACCTGGAAAAGTCAGGGAATTTTGTAAAATATGTTTTGTAGCCACCTTGTAATTAGCATTCCATTGAGAGTTAGATGGTTAGGCATTATAACGAAATAACCTCATAGAAGCAAAACTATGATTTTACAACCAGTACAAGGCGAACTACCCGGAAAACTAAATGCTACTGATATTATGACCGGACTCTTCCTAATTAGTACTGCCTGAGCATTCATTAGTATATTTATTCTGTTACCCTACTAACGGGACAATATTATTAGACAAGATAGTGATCACTTTTACTAACGCTAAAGGCTCCACAAGAGGACCGTACCCAATAGACAAAACCTCGCGGGCCACTACTATGGACAAGTAGAACTTCCACAGGTTGCCTACCGCAAGCCAGTACATAGTTAGACACATCAGAGACAAGTGTCAGTTACAGACCCAATTAGGTCATGAAACATAGCAAAAGATAACCTGGTATCCTCCATTATTAAATTCTATTCATTAAACTTGCCGCAGCATGGTCAAATAATCTAAGGAGTCTAATCATGACATTAATATTTGTGACTAAGCTTAATAGACATAGAAAGGTAGTGCATAAAGCTATAAACTATGCTTGAAGGGCATAGGGAAACAAGTCAGCCATACTGACATACAAAACTATCTCATAAGGACATTGAACGATAGAGCTCAAGGCTCAACTAAATATTGTGACATCCCTCAATATTTATAGTATCTGCCATAGCTAGCGAGGAGGCGACACAGACGCCTCGACCAATGCGATCTCCAGTACGTATTCCTAACTGATGCTCATGACCAGCAGTTCCTCCGTAAAACGATTACAATAGAATAGATAGACGTGAGCCAAGGACAGGCCTATTTACACCAGCGGGACTAATAAAATTGAGCGATGGTTCTCAATGTAGAAGGGGGGGGGGGGAGGTAATCACGCTAGCCAATGCCTGGTGGTATCTTTTGGGATGAAGCCTCGCTCATTTACTCATCGTCTGGCTTAGCTGTTAGAAGTTTGCGTGTTGGTCTTCCAAGCCGAGTTCGCTGGGTCAACTTTTGATGAGAATTGGACGTCTCTCGCTTGTGATGTCGCAGTGAGTCTATATCTGCCACACATTATTAGAACTTGTTAGATCTGGTAGTAACAGTTAAAACCTTTTATAGGGCTTCGTTGTGTTTACTTGTTAAAAATTAATTATCACATTACAATTATTTCATTTCACAAATCTTAGAGAGATTTATGTAAGTGTATCTATTTTAAGATAAAAGAGGGAGAAAGTTTGTGAGGTGCACCAAACTATAATTAGTCTTTTTCTCTGGCTGTGCAGCCCAAACTTTGTTTGTGTGCTACTTAATGGTACCCGTGCCATAGATGTTGTCACCATTGCCTTAGATGATTATATTAGGGTAATGCAAGAGTGTAGGGAAGGGTTGACATTAGAAGATTACAGTGGGCAGAACATGGACTACAAATGGGAGATTCTACAACCTTGTCCAGGTTACTAACTGGCAAACCCAATGGGAAGAGACCAGTGGGAAGACCTAGACGCAGATGGGAGGAAAACATTAGAATGGACCTGAAAGTGACAGGATGTAGTGAGGTGGGCTGGATAGAACTAGCTCAAGATAGGGATAGGTGGCATATTTTTATAAGCACAGCAATAACTTTCGAGTTCCTAATGCCATAGATTATGTGTTAAGTAATTAAGTTACACATTATCTATAACATTGAAGCTTTTTCTCTGTTTTAGTAAGAGTTATGATGATTTCCAAAATCGTATTGTCACAATATTTTTCCTTTCTCCAATTGTTAATTGTGTAACTACAATCATTTTAAGTCAAAGTATCAAAATGACTAATTGAATGTTGGATTTTCATTTAGATAAGGCATGTTAGGTACAATTAGGAGTTCACTAGTTGCAGACTTTGGGTTTAATAACCTGTTTTGCACACAAAAAAAACATAAATACATGAGAAATAAGTAGACCCTACACAATTATGTTTTATGCCATAGGTTATCTCATTCTTAAATTAGTATTATAATGTTACAATTCACCATTGATGGTTAGGTCGGGGTTCAAATCTTGGCTGGATTTACCGGCGATTTTTTCCTTCATTTGGTTTGTTGTTGTGGTTTTCCAATTCTATATTCTCATACTGAGTTCTTTAAAAAAAAAATTATAACCCATGTGTAGGGATGGCAGCAAAATATTGATATAAAAATATATCAATCTATCTACTACAAAGACATCTATATATTTATATCAATGTTTTTGCATATGAAATGATTCATAAATCTGACTACTTTAGAGCTTGTGAATCAAAATAAAATGAACAAAATTTTTTCTTATATTTTTTTAACTGAAAAGATTTTTTTCCTATTTTTATTAAACTTAATTGATATTTTCAACAGCTAAATAAAACATTAAAAGTGAAAAATTGCAACGAATAGCATTAACTTAGGCCTAGACATAAGTACAGCTATCGTGAAACCTTTCTTTCAGTTTGCCAATACCAATGCAATTCATTATATTGGAAATGACTGATACATTGTACAGCTTTCAATATATACCTTGTGGTAATATATTGGTATTGGTATTAGGGAAAACTGCCATCCCTAGCCATGTAGTTTTATGGCCAAATAACCAGGAAATTAAGTATGTTACATGACTATGCTTGAGCCAGAAAAGTATTGGTTTTTCTAATTTTTACTTGAAATTGGGATCAGTTTGATAGTTTTTTAATTTTTATTATATTTTTTTTCAAATTTGTTGTACTTTTTAAAATAATGTAAAATTGTTTCACTTGTCTCATTTACACTGTTTTCTAAAAAAAACTACAAAAATGTGGCTTGAGCATCATCATCTTTTTAAGTTAAGTTTAAGTTGGTGTAAAACAGGCGAATAAATTTACCAATTCTAAAAAAACCATCTTTTGTCAACAGATGCTGTAAATTATAATCAGTCGACACAATGTCTCCATTAGACATCAAGCTCAAGTATTTTGTTTGGATTTGTGGCTGTGGTCTTGTTATTGTACTGGGGGCCCAAATAATCTTGCAGGTATCACTCAAATTTATAATAATATTATTTATATTTCAATTTTAAGCAACTTCTTACATCCAGCTAAACTATTGTGCTGGCCATAATCACTAGGGTTGAGCTTGTATTGACCAATCACATCTAAGAGGGCCTAAGTTACCCATTTAACCATGTTCAAGCAGCATTTGTGTAAAAGAGAAGGAAATGAATGATCTAATGTCCACCCAAACTGTGGTCATGCTCACGAATAGCTCCAATTGTGACAGCTGTTAAGAGGTAAACTACTGCAGTAATTTATCTAGTCTGAAAGAAAAACTTGAAATTGTCAAGCACTACAACCTGTATAGTGTACATAAAAGGAACTACCTGAACCATTTAAAAAAAAAAACACTTTAAATTGAAAAAATCTTATATTTGCTTTAGGGTAGGGGTGTGCAAAATCCACTTTCTCATTGAAGTGAACTTGAATCTAATATATAAAATAGTCTCGAAGCCGAATCAAAGTTCGAATATTTTCTTTTGGTTTTATACTTGAAAAAAAAATATTGTGGTTATGTATATATCTTTAAGCAGTAAAATTGCTTGGAAAATGTTTTATTGCACAATTGTTTGTAATATTTCGTGTTACTCTGACAAATCAAGGTATTATCACAACATGCATTTAAATATATAAAGATTTTTTCCATATAAATATTAATTTATAATGTACAAAAACAGCTTAGAATGGATATAATTGAAGATAAATAGAGTATTCTAGCTTTCAATATTTTTATTGGTGAAACTTCAAAGCCAGAATTGGTTTTGAAACGAAGTCAAAGCTTTGCACGCCCTTACTCTAGGGAAGCAAACTCAACCTTAAAATTCTGCTCATGTAGGATTGGATGTAGGATGTAGGAAATTAACACTGGCCATGTTCGAATTCTCTATGTGCTGTTGCCTTGATATGTACTCTAGTCATTTGCATCATTGTTCATGTGACCCAGTGTAGATCTGTCCAAATGGTCACAAAGGATGCTGATGAACCCCTCACATGCCCATGAGTCCAAGGATGGAAGCCATACTTCATTGGCACATTCTTGGTGCATTGTTTAACTAGCAATTATCTTTTCGTCTGATAGACTTAGAACTTTGAGTCCAGCAGTTTTAAACTATACAAGCTGCTTAAGCAGACACATTTTATGATATTAAGAAGTTGGTTATTTCAAAAAGTTGATTAATCAATCTATGACTACCAAAGTAGCACATTTTTTTTGACACGCTTTAATTTTAATAAAATCACCAGAAAACAGTCGATGCAAACAATAAAATGGTGCCAATATTAAACACTTGTAAACTATTTATTTTCATTGGATCTGGTAGATGGCATTTGATATAGTTTCTAAAATCATTAGTAGGTAGATGTAGCAAGGGTTCATTGTCATTCAAATTGCTCGATGCAGTCTTCAAGAGTAAGTGTGTGGGGAGTATGAATTCATCAAGTTAATAAAAAAAAGGATCCTTCCAAGGATCCTCAAGACTATTTGGATGCAGCCCCTATCATTCTAATATATTTTCCTTCAGCCCATAACATTAAATGTTTATTTAATAAATTAAAAACAACCTTGTTATATGAAAATTAAACTTAAGGTTACAGTGCAACAATTTTTTTTAGTCAATAGAAATTCTATTGATTTAATAAACATATGTGATCTAATAAAAATCAAGTGCATCACCTTACCTCCTAGTGGTAGTTACATGGACAGCACTAGATTGACTGGCAAGGCAATCTCTATAGCAGGGGTGCAGAATATGTTCAGAGCGCCAATATTTCCCCAGAACATAACATTTTCATTAAAAAAATTTTTGTGGTCTCCCAGAAATGGCAACCTTCCCATTTGCTTGTGTGCATTACATATGGTTTTGAATTGTTTATTGATACCAATACAATTATCTTTACCAACATTTAATTTTACATTTTGAGAGTAAGAGGCAATGGAGTGTAATTCCAGGAGGCCTTGGTTTAATTGTTGATTTTCATAGAATTTTCGTTTTTTTGTAGACTTGCCACTACTGCAAGGTATATCACTATCAACCACATTAGGGAAATACTATCGCTATTTAGGACTAAGAGTTTTTCCTGTTCACACAATTTACGTTTTACAAAACTTGCATACTCTCTTGATCCTTACTTCTAAGTTTTTCTTGGGGATGTTTTTCAGATACGTGATATTCGAGTTTATTACATCTGCCACGCCATTCACAATAAGCACAGTTGACATCTTGTTTGCTCTTAAAAGTCAACATAATAAACATTGTTTCACTAAACTATCTAATTTTTTATAAATTTTTATCTATTGTACAATTAACAAACCTTAATAGGTTCACTAAAAACTACAATTTTATGGCTACACAATTATTACAATACACATGTCACAAGCTTAAATAAACTTTGCACACATTGCCGTGTAATTAGGTCATGATATAATGAGTGACTGAATTCGAACTAAAACAAAACATCGCTCACCCTTCCCTACCCTCCACCGCCTGCCCACCATAGCTACCAAACATCCGCGCTAGGGTAGGTGACTGATTTTTCTTTTGCCCCTTATCTCAACATCTGACTTCTTATTTAGAACTCTGACACATTATCTTAGCCCCTAGACACCGCAACTCTATGTGTTTACACAGACTTTGCCTCACTATGGCACATACTGGTAATGTCGGTGTTGAGTGTTATTGGCCTTTGTTTTTCATACAAATGAGACTACCATATTAGAACCAGAATGTACTAAAAGTGTCAACAAAATTGTTGGACTTTTCTCTGCCCCAAATTTCCCCAGGACTGCTTTAATTTCCCCCAAACCTTGTTCGCGCGTTCGGGCATATTTTGCACTCATGCTCTATAGTAGGGATACTGGTTTGTAGGAACAGTGCGAGTTCGCACAGGGTAAGAGTGGGCAAGGGTTGTACTTGTGGTGTACTAGATAAAATGTGCCATCCTTACCGTAAGTAACAAATACTTTCATGAGTACGAGTACAATCAAAGCTAGTAACCTGGTCTACTCTATTTAAAACTACTAAAATCAATTGTGTGTGTGTGTAGTAAAAAATCAATATTTGTAATATCGTCTAGAGTCTTTCTATGCACTCTCATTTTGGCAGATTACATACACCATGGCTCTTTCTGAGAGGCGACTGAATTGTTTATCCTCAGAAGAGACACAATTCGGGATTTTGGAGATTTAATTCCGATTTTTAAAGGAGATATAATTTAGGATTTTCATTTGGGCTCTTTGTGTGTAAAATGTTGGAAGAGTGTCTCTTCCGATTAGATACAATTCAGCTCATCCTCTTTATTATAAGCTTCACCACAGGTACTTGCACCATTGGTCACAAGGTTTAATGTGTCCCTCTCCCCTATAGGTATTATAGGTAATAAGCTCATGGTTCTAATCCCAGTTGGGTGAACTAAAGGTGATATTTACTAAATGGTTTCTCAGTTGACTTACATACATGTGGGACATTTAATCTAAATTATACTCTCCTCATTTCTTCTCTAGTGAATTATTTGTATGTAGTCTGAACAGATAGTGAGATATCGTGAAAAAAGGCACACCATAGTGGAATCAAGTAAGATCATTTAACTCGGTTACCTTTTATTATAAATGGAGAGTACAGAAACATATGTGCATTTTAAAACGGATATATCTTTTGTTAAGTTATTGGATCAATTAAATAGGAGAAAAATATTATGTTTCTCGTTTATATTCATTTTAAAAATCTTTATTATTCTTTTTTAAAGTCACTTTAACACAGAAGTGTTTATTAAAGCCTAGAACACCATCTTGAATTATAAATCATTGGATATTATGTCTATTATAGATTTAAGTTAGTTTATAAGTTGTGTGTTGATATAATCAATCGGTTCAGAAAGTGCATGTTAAATATTTCAAATAAATGAAAATATACAGGTGACCATTCATCACCTATAGTTCAATACTGAAACAGTCTTGAGCACAGCCAAGGTTATTTAAAAGTTATTTTTATCAAGGTATAAAAATCGTCACATTCTTAACATTTTATATGTCAAATGTAAAAACAATTAGGCTAATAAGCTTATACTATTTACAAATGCACATAGAATTATAACAATGATTGTAAGTACTTATCCATGCACAAATAACAATATTCTAAAAAAATGTAATTATTATGTTTCAGATTTATATTGAGACAGTATTGTCGAAAAGTGATATAGTGGAATATCAAGGCTACTCTTTGGAACAACAGACTTCAGGTTAATAAACAAGCTTTGCTGGTTCATCTCGGTCTATTATAGTGTAATTTTATCTAGGTGTGTTGAAATTATTGTATGAATGCTTAGCACCGTGTCTTACTATTTTTTCACATTGTATGCTTAAGTACTAACTATGATAATTGACTAGGCATTGGGAAGGTTGAATATAAAGGATGTGAACTCACATTTGCATGGAGGAAGAGTGGAAAACCATTTAGTGAAAACCACTCCCAGTTCACCCGAGGGAGATTCAAACCTCGATCTCCCTGTCCTCAGCAGTCTAATGCAACACGAATATAGTGTGTTAGCTAACCATGCCACCGAGGCGGGTCGGGACTATTGTATGATTTTGGTAGGAAGAACATTATTTGTTAGTTACTAAAGTTAGTAAAACAACATCCTAATGTTATATGCAGCTGTCACATTTGATAGATATTAGGCCTATTAACACCTATAAAATAACACAAATAATTTAGTAGAATTCTATCATTGTTGGCCGCAAAGAAATATGTTTGGATTTTCTAAACTGTTCTTCTAACCAAAATCAGAGTATAGCTACCTTGATTCTAATAAAGCCAAAGTCCATCTATAGCTGTGATCACTTCTCTCTTTATATAGTGGATTTTCTCTTTATATGTAACTGCAGCTGCATTTGTTAAATTGATCCTTTTAAGCTTGTACCCAATAGACTAAAGTATATTGAGGCCTATTAAAAATATTTTTTTTAAATATTAAAACAACTAATGTATTTGATCATTTTGTGTGTCTATCCCATCTCCTCTTAATAAGTTTTGGTCTAATTGAAAATTTTCAGTAGTTTTCTGGTCTATATTTTTATCTTCCCTTCAATTAAATTGGTAAAGACTAGCTAGAGGCCAATTTTTATAGGGAGGGCCTTTTTGACAGAAAAATTACTTGACATAATTTCATATATTCATACATCAGGTAATGTGATCTGATGCTGTCAATTTTGATCACCACCATCATCATTTGACATTTCCGCCTTTGTGGGTCATGTGGCACATCCACTTCCATTCCTGTCGATCTATCTAAACTTCTCCCTCAGCCACTTTTGATAGATATTATAAATATATTTATAATACTTCCTAAGATGATTGGGTGGGAAGGGAACCATTTTGGCTTGTGATTCTGCATTACATCTTTGAGGGAAAGAGGAGCTTAGGAGATAAGATTAAAATATTAGATGACCGAAGTTAAGAACAGATTCTGGGAGTTGAAGGAGGAGAAGTGGACAAGGCGTATTGGCGGTCTAAGTTGACTGACATGTTGGAAGACAGAACACACAGATTTTTTTTTTTTTGCATCTTCTTAAATTATTTTCCAATGAAAATTGTACTGTAGAGTAGGTAGGAAAAAAAAGTATAACAAATGAGGAGGAAAGGAGAAAGTCACACATTTAATCTAAATATGGCAGATAACAGAACTAACTCTATTTGATTTAAAATTGGTCTCTTCGCCTTTTTCCTCTGTACCCTTTAACTCTGTTATAGGATAACAATCCCCAGTAGTGGTGTTGGTGGTTGCAGTAGATCATCCCTTGCCCCTACCTCCTCTCCATTTTTCCCTTGAAATAATTTAGACCTCCCCCCGGTCTAAAGTTACCTCACTCCTACTCTGAAACTCTCTTATATGAAGCTAAAAGATAATCTTACACCAAATAATTATTGAAGAATTTAATTTTTTTTTTTTTTTTAATTTTCAGGCAGAGGTTATTTAAAATAGCTTGTAGAGACACCCAACTTTCTAAAATTTGTTGGAAGAGGACCACTTTAAATAGCTTCTAGACACATGATCCATGTGATGACCACTCTAAAAAGAATTTAGAGGCATCTAATTAAAAATAATTGTTGTGAGGACCACTTTAAGAAGCTTCTAAGGGCATCCAAATTTTTTAAAAATGTACTTAGGAGCTACATTCTCCGGATAGTTTTAAAGGCCTCTAATTTTCAAATATTTACAGGTGAAGGCTACTCGAAATAGCTTTAGAGAAATCCAACTGTCAACATCGCCGGAGGAAGATTGTTCTAAATATCTTCTATAGGCATCTAATGTTCAAAAGAAGTTTCAAGCTAGGGTCACTAAATAAATCTGAGGGTGAGCAACTCAAATTATTTTATAGATGAGTTGATTTTCAAAAATATCCAGCTGACCACTTTAAATAACTTCTAGGGCCATTCAAATTTAAAAAAAAAGATCCATAGGACCATTCCAAATAGCTTCTTGGGGAATCAGACTCTAATTTAGCTTTGAGGGACAAGACCTCCATAAGCCCCTTTTTACTGCAGCTGCCTCCCTCTACACACTAAAACAAATAAGGTTGCTCTACCACTGATGCCCACTGTATTAATTTATTTAATTGGAAATTTATTAAACTAACCAAGTGTGTATTCTAGATTTGAAGGAACCAGTTATCTTGTGGTGGACACCATTTACTGGGGAGAAGGGTAGATTGAAGAAGTGCGGAAACTATCTGTGTTATTTTACCGAGGACCGCAACTTCCACCATCATCCTCTCACCAAGGTACTTTTAAAGTTAATAAATTTGACCATTTTAAACATGACTAGAACAACACATAACTGATAATTAACTTAACTCTGGATTCACATGTTCGCCGAAAAACATGTGCAGTACAGAAACAGGGTGATTTCACAAGCTCTAAACCACTCACAATATTTCCACCTCATAGGTGCAAGCTGTTTTCTAAAGTCTAACACATCTCTACTTTGTCCACTCAGACCGAGATCTTGGGCTAAGGAGACCCAATCAACTCTCATAACCAACCATATCAAATCAATGTGCATTCACATTTGAAAGTGCATGTGCTGTAAAACTAGAAGCAAGTAGACATCTTAGTTGGCTGTTGTGAGGAGATTTGAAATAACCCGTTAATAGAAAGTGTGTATATTGATTGATTGGATTCTGCCTCAACACAGAATTGTAATTTAAAAACATCCATCATGAAAATTATATAAACTATATGTTCATCCATTAGAAAAAAAATTCGTTGATAATCAGCTGTTTAATTTTGTTTTGCAATGCATCATAGGTCAACATTAGTTTGTGAAATTCTGCGCCACTCGAGCAGATTCTGCTCTATATTTTTGTTGAACTTGTGAATCATAATTTAACCTAAGACATCACACTTGCCACTAAATATTTAACTTTATCTCTGAGAATAGTTATACTATGTATTTATTTTTACAGGACCTTGATTCATTCAGGTTGTTAGTATCTGGGACTACATTTACAAGGGTATTTATTCTAAATCACTCAGGGGTGTAGTTCTTCAATTAAAATTTTGTATAACTATTTTATTAGAAACGATAGCTCCCAATGCTAATTTTAAATGGATATATTTATGTTTTGCATTGCATCTTAGTCCCCGTTTTGGCTATAACATTCTCTACACCACTGATGTTGAAATAAGTAAGGAGGAATTTAAAGTAATTATGTACTTGCATTCGCATGGATAAAGTGTGGGAACCAAATTAAGAAAACCAATATTGTACACTCGGAGGGTACTCTAACTTTAATTTCCTTTTCACGGGTAATCCAATCTATTATAAGATTGATGTGTTAAACCATGCAACCACCAATGCAGGCTACTTTGGCTTTAGAAGTTGCATACCTCCTTCATGGCTCGGCTTTCCTAATATTTGACACAAACCACACAACAGCATATTTGTGCAACATTGATGAACTACATTTATGGCTGGAGTCAATTTAAGTAATAATGATGTAGAGGTATTTGGAACATTTTGGAAGTAAGAAGAATATGCTATACCCTGGAATGAGGGTATAAACCCATATCCTGATTTATTAATTTTTTAGTAAAAGAGGTAGTTATATACACCAACCTATATTTATAAAACAACATTCTTGGAATCACCCACAACTCACTTGCTTTGGCACCTTGTAAAAAAATTAATGTTTTTACCCATCCTCAATTTGAGCCGGTCTCTTGTTTAGTGTATCCATGAGACAATTATTAAGCAGGTGGCCAAAACAAACAAAAACACTTGAGAAAATAAAGTTAGATGCCTGACTGTAAACAAAGACAACTGTAAGTTGTGAATAAGGACTCTGAAAGTTGGCACTCTTAGTGGAGGAGATTGAGGGGATAATGAAGGAGAAGAGACTGCATTTCCTGGGATTGGGTAAAATTATGTGGGGTGTGGGAGCTGAGGAAAGTATGCACCTTGCACTGGATGGGAAGTGATGAAGGGAGGTGAAATGGTGTGGTGGTGGTGGTGGTGGTGGTGGTAGTGAGGGTAGGGTGGAGTTGGAGTGGATCAATAATTGAATGATTAAAATGATAATTATAGACAAAAGGGAAGAAAATGGAATTGCTACAGGTGTATGCACTACAAGCATTGGGTGTGCTCTGGAAGAGAAGGAAAAATTTGAGGAAGAGTTAGAAAGGTAAGTGGGAAAGTAAAGGCAAGTGGTGATGAGAGACCTTAATGCTCAAGTTAAGAAAGATAGATACAGTTTTGAGAAAGTGTTAAGACATGACAGATAGGGAGGGAGAAATGTTGAAGTTATGAAGGTTATTGGAGTTATGTGCACACGATGGAATGAAGCTGGCAAACAATAATTGGTACAAGAAGAAACAAGAAAGCCATAAAATTACTATATACAGTCAGACTGGGGCATAAAGGTCTGTAATAGATTACTTCCTTATGAATGAGGAAATGAAAAGGCAGACTGTAAATGCTGCAAGGTATGTAATAGATTACATCTTTATGGATAAGGAAATGACAAAGTAGACTCTGAATGTTAACGTGGTACCAATTAACCAAGTGTGTCTCGAGATAATTACCACAGGTTGCTGGTGAAAGACATAATGAAATAGAAATGTAGGAGAAAAGTAGGAAAACAGAGGGATAATTGTCTTGAGACTAAAAAATTAAGAGAAAATAGAACTATTTAAGAAAGGCAAGAAGTTTAGTGCCTAAAGATAAGATGCAAAGTGTAGAGGTGGAATGGGAAAGTTTCTAGAAAAGTTTGGTGAGAACTATAGAGGAGGTATGTGGGATGACAAGTGATAGGAGGAAGTGGAACTAAACACCTTGGTGGAAGAACAAAGTGAAGGAAGCAGGGGAGAATATCAAAGAATTCAGGATAAGTTTTAAGTATAGGAACGAGGAAACAAAGGAAGAGTATAGGGAGAAGAAGAGCGAAGCATGTGGTACAGGAAACTAAGAAGGATTGGATGCACAAATGGATAGAAATGCTGGAAAGGATGTGGAAGGAAGTGAGAAGGTAGCTAGGTAAGAAATAGGAGAATAGAGAAAAGACAAAAAATTAGAATTATGGATGAAGACTGAAGCACTAAAGAGAATGAAATATGGAAAAGCACCAGGTGTGGACGAACTATATGTGGAACTTATTAGAGCTGTAGGAATGGTGATAATACAAAGTTTATTTTATACAGGATGTTGAGAGTAATATTTAGGGTGAAAAAGATACTGGAAAAAAGGCTTTTTAAGAAAGTCAGGAAGAGCACAAACTTTAAAGGGGAATAATGCTGATGTGCTACTGTACCAAAATAAATTAAAAGATACTGGGAAAAAAAATTTAGAAAATTAAAGGAAGATGGGGAGAAAAATGGCATGGCTTTAGGGACAGGTATACAATAGACTTGATCTTCACTATACAACAGCATATGGAAAAAAGGTATGATCTTGGGAAGAACTTGGTAACTGTATTTATGAACCTGCAGAAGTAATATGATAGTGTGGATAGAAATAAAGTCTGGAAAGCAATGAAGGAGGCTGGAGTGTAAAGAGTAGTTGTAATTAGATTAAGGAGTATGCATTGGGGATAACATGAGTTGTGTTAATACAGAGGAGTTGGAAAAAGTGGTTCCAAATAAAGCAGAGAAATGCTCTCTCACCACTATTTGTAATGGTAATAGTCATGACTAAAGTGGCAAGTAAACTTGAGGATTAAAGACTGAAATCAATTATGTGTGTTGATGACTTTTGATGGTATGGGGAGAGGTGGAAGAGGAACAGCTATAGGAATTGAATGAGGAAATGGAATAGTGGGAAATTAAACTTGGCACAGGGAAGTTTGAATTGATGGTAATGACAATGAAGAGGCACAGGGAAGTTTGAATTGATGGTAATGACAATGAAGAGGATAAGGTCAAGTAAAGCTCTAAAGTTGGATGAAGTAGAGTGTAAAATATCTTGGCAGCATTAGTGAGGCGAAAGGTGTGTGTAGTGAGGATTTATATGAATAGGACAGCATAGGGAGTTGTTTGATAGGTGTGTAAGAGACTTGCTATTGGTGAAGAGAAGTGTCCTTGAAGTGTAAGAAAGTACTTAATAGGTTTAGTTTGCACCCATAGTTGCATACACAGCAAAAACAAGGACATTGAATGTAATAAAGGCAAGAAAAGTGGAGGTGGAAAAAGAGGATACTAAAGAAAATAATGGAGACTAAGTATGTAGGAAAAAGACTGCAAAGGTGACTAAGAAAGAATGTAAGGAGCAGATAACAGAAAGTATGCAAGGGAGAATAATGAAAATGATTAAAGGAGGAAGAATGTTAGAAGGATAGAGGAAGAGAAGAGCATTTTACTAAACTGACCCGGCCCCAGGCTGGTAACAATTGATGAAGTTCAATATCTATAGCTCAACATTTCATTGCACTTGAATACAGCAGATGGCAGCAATAATAAAATCATCTGAGCAGTATCATAATTCTAAAAACATGTACCTAGGTCTTTTAAACAGCACAAATAATTGAACTAGGACCTTGAGAGGCTGATAGTTGACCCCTATCCACTTGGACACACCACCACCATATCAAGGTATTTCTAGATATAAGTCGGTACATTTATGAGTTCTCAAACTTAGGGCACCAAGTTTCTTTGAATGAGTATTTATACTTTAAATGTTGAAACATGAACAAAAGTGACACCTGTAAACACGCAAACAAAAACATCAGTTTAATCTATTTTGGTTTACTGGTGACAAGGAGTTGGGGTATAATCTCTGTTAGGTGTCATGAAGTGGTTTTTACCTCAAAATATTTTCCAAATCTCCCCCTACACAAGTGCAGGTAGGCTACAATGTCTCTGAATTCTTCTCTTCTCACACTACCCTGTTATTGTAAATATGCAGATAGTTTGGATGGTTAGCCCAAAAGAAATATTAGTAATCTTTGTTTATTTTTAGGGGTGGAACCCTCAAATACTTAAGAATATTCGAGACTAAAATCCTTAAAGATATTTGAGACACCGATTCTTAATAAAAGAAATATCAATTTTTCAAATGATTTTTTTTTTTTGTGTTCTAATACTGCTTATTGATGTTTAGAACCATTTATAAATTTGAATGAATTTAACAACTGATTGAAATCATAATGAATAGGTTATAAGAAAGAATGTTAATATTTAGTTACTATTTTTATTGTCTTGTACCCTATTATATTTATATTTCCTCTTATATTAATTTTTACTAAGATTCAGGATTTGAAGGTGAAATGGAGATTCAAACTCGAGGTTCAGTTCGTAAAATAGTGAATTCGACCTAACTCTTTTTATTATAGTTGTTTGTTTTGCTTGTATTGTAAGTTAAGTATTTTTTTCTTATTAAAATATATTTTCTTAGTATGCCCATTTTATGGTATATTTAAGCTAAATAACTAAATTAAAATTAATTTGTAACATTCGTGACAGTAAATATTTATGTTTCATTAGGTGCACATTTTACAATTTTAGAGAAAAATATAATTTAATAATATAGTGTGCATGAAAATGTTAAATTCTTTTACAGCAGGAGGGAAGGGTGGCATTATTTTATTTATTTTTTATTGCTTTGCTTCTAGTTTTATTGTATTAATTTCCAGGCCTTCGTGTTTTATGGCTCCAAGTTGGACCTTCTTGATCTCCCTCTTCCTCGCAACGGCCCTTCACTAGATTGGTCTTTACTGCATGAAGAATCTCCTAAGAATGTTCCTGCTCTGTCTCACAAAGCATTGCTCTCTCTATTCAACTACTCATCCACCTTCAGTCGATACAGTCATGTACCCCTCACACTTCAATACTTACACAGTCTGGAGTCACTAATTGGTAAGTTATGTCATGTGTGCGGCAAGAAAAACAAACTGTTCAAGATTGGGCACAGCCATGTTCATCTCACATTTAAATACTTGGACAGTCTGGATACATTAATAGGTATACTATGTCATGTTTGCAACAAAAATATCAAGATGTTTGATATTGACCCAGGTGGTCTTGGGGGTAAAGCGCTTTCTCAGGATCCAATGTTTGTAGGTTCAAACCCAGCAGGAATTGACAGATTTTTACTGAGCAATAAAAGTATGTAGCACAACTTCCTGCAGACAAAAAGTAAAGCCAACGGTCCCCTTGTTGATATTAGCATGTAAAAGAACCATAGAAGGTATGTGAAAATACCTTTCCGGGCAAAATTGGTAGTCCCTTTCACTTTTGCTCATAGAAATTCTCATGTGCTGATATAATCAGTCGGCTCAGAAAATGCACTTTAAATGCCTCAATTTTTTTTTTTAAGTTTGTGATTAGGTGAAGCTCATTTTGAAAGCATTTTGTTTTGTATGCTGGACAAACAATTTTTATTTGACAATTTCCTGTGCATACCAAGATCCCATTCTTTGTTTCATTTAATTGGCTCTTAGTAAAGTTCTCTATTTTGCAACTATTATACTTCATTTTATTTTCTTGTAGAAACCAAATATTTTGTCCCAACTCAAGTCAAGAATCAACTCTTGAGTGAGCTATCGCCGGTGGTGTACATTCAGTCTGGGTGCAATACTCCTTCCCAAAGAGATGCTTATGTTGAAGAATTAATGAAGTATATTCCTGTTGATTCTTACGGGGCCTGCCTGCAAAATAAGAAACTTCCAGAAAAGTAAGTGGACAGCCATTTGGTTGTTTCTACTGTTTGAGGCGAGTGTTAACATACTTCACATTATTCCATTTATATTGCTCAAATCTATAAAAGGTTATTTGCTCTTTTATAGGAATATCAACATTTGACTTGAGTTTCCATTATAATCTCATGACTGTGTTTTTCCTAATTGTTGGTTTAAACGTGTTTTTTCAATTTACTTTTTGCAAATCCAGATGCATTTCCCTTTAACTACCCATTTAATACTCTCCTCACCCTCAAATATAAAATAACTGATCAATCGTATGAACTGTATTAATAAAAGAGTAATCTAAAACTATGAAATATAAATATATATATAGAGAGATAGTATGTAACTCAAATTGGTATTCATTTTTAGGAAATGTTTTAAAACACACTTTATTCAGTATAAAATTTACTAACAATCCTTGTATCGGTTTACTTATTTTGAGATTTCAACTATCATCAATAACTACCTCAATAAAAAATAAATTATATAAAACTACAATAATAATTAGAAAGATATATATCTTTTTCTAATTCCTTCTTGTGTGTGTGTGTGTGTGTGTGTGTGTGTGCGCGCACGTGCGTGCATACGTACGTACATATAACGTTTTAATGGGAACATTTAATCGATTCGATTTCATTTCTTATTTAGATCTTAGTTAGAACTAATGTTCTAGATCTTGGCTATTCGATCTTATCTTACCTCTGCTCTCCTAGTGTATGGAGGAATTAATTTCTGAGGTGGGGACACCATTGAGGCAAATTCCATTATCCCCAAATGGTAGGATGACACGTGAGAATGATGTTGGTGGAAAGCAGAGGGGACCTTCAGCTTAACGTGGGTTTCGAACCACGATGAGGTCCTGTCACTCCACACATCCACAAAGCGTGAAAGCACACACCTTGGCAGAGGTGAAGGAAGGGTTTGGTGATCAGATAGATCTATGCCGGGACCGAGGTTCGAACCTTGGACCCCTAACACCTCTATACGGCCAGGGCCCCATCTTATTTGGATCTATTAGTGATAATTAAATTCATTAAAGCTGTTTCTGTTTTGTTTTTTCCCCCAGTTTGCTGTATCCAAGCGATGGTACAGATTCAGATGAATTTCTCCATTTTATATCACGGTATAAATTCGCTCTGGCTTTTGAGAACGCCGTTTGTGAAGATTATATATCTGAGAAACTTTGGAGACCATTAGCAGTAGGATCTGTTCCTATATACATGGGATCACCGTCTGTCAAGGCAAATATTTATATCAATATGTATTTATTGTAAAATAAAATGTCTGTGGTACCACTGGTAATAGTTGAATAAAGTCATATATTTTTAAACACAAATATATCAATCTATACATTGGAAATGTACTATGGACTTACACATGTCATTTTCTAAATAGAACACACGAGGTCAAGATTTTCCTCAATATAGACTGGTTACAGAGCCTGTTAAACATTTTGGACCACACATGCAGCAAATTTTACAGCAATTGAAATGTGTGACGTAAAGTGTTGTCATTACTCTGAAATGTGGTATGTAGGGATGTGAAAAAGTATCGATATTTTCCTTGTGATACTACTAATATTTTTCTTGATACTTTTACTGATATTAGTACTCACACTTCAGTACAGGAAAAAACAAATTTGTTTATCTTTTCTCATTCTTGGATTAAATGTTTACCAGGGTGGACCGGGGAGGAAGAACAAATTACACTATTTGGGGTGGGTGGCAACCAGTCTACAACCCTTTATCAATGAGCACGGTCATCACAAACTAAACCAAATAAGTTTTTATAGAGCTCAATGAACTCACTCAACTTAAGGATGCCCCAAGCACACGAAGCAGAAAAGTGGTGTTGTTTAAGTGGATGAACGACAGGGCATTTATTCTTCTAGTGTTTGTCAATAGTTAATAATCTATCTTGCTAGATTATATAAACGACGAATGTAGTTAATATTGGCACCTCCCAGAAGTGAATTATAAGTTTTTTTAAGAAGTTGGTAAGCGAAAAAGCATCTTTTAAATTTTATTTTAAAATATTAAAAATCATTATAATTTTCAGTGTTTAAATAAATATGAAAATACCATTAAGATGCAAAAGTTGCAATTATTATTACTAGATAAAAAAAATCGATATTAAAATTTGATACCAATTCTTAATGTTAGTGATACTTTTAATTTGATACTAGTACGGTACATATTTTTTAGTTTATAAAATAAAACAATTCACAAAATCAAATTTTTTTAAAAATTTTTTAGTGATACTTATATTTAAAAAAAATCATGTTTTATAGGCTAAATTCTGTTTGTAGTGTGGCTTATAAATGCATCCTTAGATTATACGTTACATATAGAAATATTTTATAATCTCCACAACAGACAATGCTTCAAACAGATTTTAAAAATCAATGAACATGACTAATAAAAATTTAACTTCAAGCTAAAATGTCTGACAAAATGAAATAGTCAAACATTCTATAACCACCACAACTACTTTTCTCATTGTTCTCTAGTATTTTAGTTGCAGTTTATTTGTTACTTGAATAAATGCTTAGAATTAAATTTATATTTTATTTTACATACTAAACAAAAAAACAATAGATGCATCTGTATTTAGAGTGGACAAAAATGCAAACTTTTTAATACTCTACTTAACTCACTTCTGAAGTTAGAATGAAATAATAAATAAGACATAGATTATGATTTAAAAAGCATTCCTCAGCAATGATTAAGAATTAATTATAATAAAAAATGTAAAATCTTATTAATATAAACATTAGGAAAGGACAAGGGATTAATTTTCAGACATAATTATTTTTTCCCCTTTTAAAATGAACTTAATTGGACAAGGGATTAATTTTCAGACACAATTATTTTTTCCCCTTTTAAAATTAACTTAATTTTAGTGTGTGGCCTATATTTTAGGCGGAATTTTTTGGGTCAATACAGTAAATAAACTCTACTATGATATTGTTGTATTTAATCTTAATAATCACAGTATAAAAAATTAAGTATTTGTAACCCACTTTTTATTGTGATTGTTACAGCTAATCCTTATCCATTTCTATTTTAACAAACAAAAAAAGTGTGTAAATACTGGATATATAATTATAAAAATTTAAGGGAAAAGGGGAGGATTTTCAGAATACATATATCCTAACGGTTTCTAAAAGTTCATTTCTTACCATTGGTTTTAGAGTTCCTAAATACTTTAAATGTTTAAAAATGAGGTGGCCCAATGGCTAGATAATTTTATAATAAACGAAATTGATAAAACTAAAGATAAAACTATAGAAGACAGAAGAAAGGAAGAAGATGTCACCTTTGTGTATTGGACTCTTCCCACATTTTTCCTCTTTCCCTACGGGGGCTTTCTTCATCAAATTTACTCTTAATAGTTTATTTTTACTTTTTCTTTAGTTTTATCAATTTCCTTTATTATAAAACTAAATACTTTAAAGAAAGGATAAAATCGCTGATCTAGGATTTTTGGATTTTCTCTTCAATTGCTGTTTTAGTTAAAGATGGTCAAGTCACACTTACATAAAAATAATTACAAATAATTATAAAACATTATAAAGCATAATTTCCCACCTTGATATGAATCATTTATTTATGATAGATGAAAAAGAATGTTATGTTATGATCACAACTTATATTGGAAGAGCACTTAACTAATAGTGCAAACTTGGATTTGTACTTCATGATAAAGAACCTATTAAATGGTTTTACAATTATTACTTTTTTTCTTTTTTGCAGGATTGGTTACCGAATCCTGACTCAGCAATTTTAATTTCAGAGTTTGAATCTCCCGAAAAGCTAGCACATTTTCTTAAAGAGTTAAACAATGACACTGTAAGGTATGAATCCTATTTGGGGCATAAACTCGATTCTACGACTTTGAAAATAACAAACAAAAAACTTATATCTTCTCTCTCGTCACATAGCAAGGAAAACATTGATTGGGGAGTGAACGTTGAACAGTTTGAGTGTTACATTTGCCAACGTGCTCACATTAAAATGAAAGGTGATACTGAATTATCTGTTTTGAATGAGTCTCATTACTTGTGTCCCCCACCATCCTTGCATTACAGAGACTTAAAGATGGGAGATTTTTGGTCCCAAATGTGGAAAGTTGGTAGATGTGAAGCAAGAGTTGTGAGAAATTTTATTAATCAGAACAAAACTGCCTATACTTCTCAGGAATTCACTGATGCCTTGAAAAACTTGTTAAAAGGTGGTGATTGTTAATTATTTGAAGAGATTTCTCCCCAACTAAGTCTTCTACAATGATGTTGTATACTAATTTTTGTTGTATATTTCCTCTTATTTTGTAGAAAGAAAAATAATTGTGACATCATTTGTTAATCTCATGTTAAGTTAAAATATGTATTAATGCGTAGGGTGAGTGGGGAAATCATAATGATTTATCTGGAAAAAATCACCCGAGCGATTCTATCAGAAATTCAAATCCAGGGATATATCAGAAATGTATTTCAAGGAGGGACCAAGTTATGATTAAGGCTCACTATGTGGAATGGCCATGGATGGTGAGGTTTTGGGGGTTTGAAGGCAGGGTGGAGGGCTAGAATGTGGTTTTCAGTGACTCAACATTAGTTATATATCACTAATGCCAGGATCACGATCAACTTAACTTTAGCTTTACGTAACATTCACTTAAAGTTAACTGAACTTAATCAAACAGATGGGTGATCATGATTCACATAACTTAACCTAACAACTTTAACCAAACATCTCCATTCTAGAGAATGTGTTTTGATCTGTAATTTGTACTATTTGTATTAGTGTTTGATCTGTGATGTTTACTGTTTTCTACCGATATATATATATATATATATATACATCATTAAACTTTTTTGATAAAGTTAGCTTTCCTATTTTAGTTTAATCTTAAATCTACTATAGCCTAATAATACCACGAGTTTTGACATCTATTTTGTACTATAAAGTATATATTTCAAAAGTACAGAAAAAAAGTTTTCATTCAAACTTATTGTCAGTAGGCCCTAGTTCTTTGGCACTTTAACTTTTTGTATTTGAGTTTAACCTCAAAAATGGATCCCAAACTGAAACTGATTAATCTTGAAGTACTGGCACTGGGAGCATATTGGAACTACAATATCAAATGTAACAAAAGACCACGACACTTTGGTGTTAGAGAACTCTATCGCAGGAGACTTAAGCAAGGTGATGAGCATAACCTAGTCGAAGAGATGCGCCTTGGTGACCTCAGCGGGCTCTTCGATCACACGTGATTGAATGCTTACAAGTATGTGTGATCTAAAAGTTAAAATCCTTAAACGCTTATTATATATTAGGTTAATCATTAGCATAAAGTACTTTTTTAAATGTTTCTTAACACAGTACTGGGTGACCTGGTGGTCTAGGGGTAAGGTATCAGACTTCTGTGCTGGGGTCCGGGGTTCAATCCTCGGTCTCGGCACAGATTTATCTGATTAGCAAACCCCTCCTTCACCTTCAACAAGACGTGTATTAATCACAACTTGTGAATGTGTGGAATGCCAGGCCTCCACCGTGGTTCGGATTCCACGTTAAACTGTAGGTCCTCCATTTCATCTCACAATCACCCTACCATTACACATTAGCGTAAGTGCGTATAACCAGAACGGGAAGTAAGACGCGGTGCTAATAATAATAATAACAACACAGTACTGGTACAATAATTACAGATTTGAATACCTTCTAAGTTTGGTGGGACCCCTTTTAAAAAAGCGGTGAATGAAGACAAATATAACTGAGCCTCAAAGATTGGCCATGACTCTCGGGTACAGTGGACAATATAAATAAAACAAATAGTTGTAATTAGTGATGTCTTTATCTACATTATATTTATCATATATATTATTTTAAACTATAGGGCCTAATACTATATGAAAGTATATTTAAATTTGCAATACTTAGATAAATAATATAGGTTACCATAAACTGGGGTAACTTTGAACAGAAGTAAATTTATTTATGAATATATTTATCAAAATATTTAAGAAACAAACAATAAACTTTAACAAAAATTATTTTAAAAATATATATATATATTCTATTCCAACTATGTATTGGAAAGACTTATAGACAACATAAATGAGAAATACTGTACCCCACATATGAAAATTATCTAAGGAACTGGGAATCTTTATATAAATTATGTTAAAAATAAATCTAAAACTAAACATCCTAGTGCAGTATGCTATCAGAATAAGATTATTTTGTGCAAAGTGATAAACTGGTTATCCTGTTCCTAAAGGTTCTTGGAAGCAGCTGATAGCCAGATAACTTTGGCTTTTGCTTATCGATGTAGCCAGAGTACTGTTTCTGCGATACTAAAGGAAACCTTGACGGTAATAGTCAAGGAGTTGACCGCTGGATGCCTTCAATCGCCAACATCAGACCAGGAGTGGAGGGACATAGCTAGCCGCTTCTGGTTCAGGCGGAACATGCCACATACCGTGGGGGCAATAGATCATAAGCATGTTCGTATTCAAGCCCCACAAGCCTCTGGAAGTGAATTCTTCAACTACAAAAAGTTGTTCAGCCTGTTGCTCGTTGTGGTGTGTGATGCTGATTACACTCACTTGTCTAATTATCGATGTGGGAGGTGAAGGATCACTAAGTTATACAGGTTTATTTCCCCAATTAAATCTTGGGGTGCATTTGGAGGAAGGAAGCTTGGGTCTTCCTAATTATAACTTTTTACCGCACAGTGAGGTTGAAATGACCTATTTCCTGGTGGGTGATGTGGCCTTTCTGATGAAACCTTATGGGGGGAAAAATTTAGTTATTGAAAAAGTGGTGTTTGATTACTGTCTCAGCAGAGCTATGTATGTGGCTTAAAATGCATTTGGGATTTTGGAAGTCAGATGGTGCATATTACACTCAGTGATTTCACCATCAATAGACACAATAGTGCATTATTTGTGCATCGGTCATCCTGTACAATTTTATCATCAAAACTGGGGACCAAGAACTGAGAGACAATTACTGCTCGTCCAATTTTATTGATATTGAACTATCTGCTGGTACCATTTCTCCAGGCCAATAGCATGGGTTGGTCCCAAATTCTGATGGTGCATTAGGACCAACCCCCCAACTGGCCGCTCCAAATGCTAGGAATGCAGACAAGAATCGTCATAACAAGCTCTTTGGCTATCTAAATGGTGTTGGGCAGGTGCCTTGGCAGGAAAATTCCGTTAGGAAATGTAGGGAGGGTGAAGAATAAAAGTTACCATCCATTGAGTGAAATAACTGAGTCCACAGAGGTTCACTATAGCCAGAGTTGACTGTTGTTATCAATCATAATAAATAATAATGATTACTCTTATGTTTCCTATAACTTTTTTTTTTTTGTATTGGAATAAAGAGTTGTATTTGTTATTCTTCTCATTCTTGTCTATGATCCCAAAACCACCAATAATGATTTATTAAATATATATGCACATGGAAATGTGTGCTTTTATTTGAGGCAGAAACCTATATTAATAATAATATTTATACTCACTTTGTATCTGACAATTTCGTTCTCGAATTAGGTTCCTCGACTGTTTTATGTGTAGAGATTATCCAGCTCCTGGCTATACTTCTGTAAATGTTCTAGGTATAATGTTTATATAATAATATTTTTTTCTATGGCTCATTTATTTTAATGCTTTTGATATTTTGAGTTAAGAACTTAAAGTAAGCTATTTAACATTATCAAACATATTTATAATAATTGTTCTGGTTAGTAATCAAATAAACCATCAATTGATACATGTTATAGGTAGAGACATGCAAAAGATGAGGTTATTTTTAGGAGAAAAGTGGTTTTTTTTTTCAAAAAGCTGAAAGCAATGTTATTATTTATGTAAATATTAGTTGAATTAGTATTGTTAAAAAAAACTAGGATAAAATAGTCTACATTTTTCGTCCATATTGTGTATTTAACTATTTATTTGTAGAAAAATCAAATATAAATACTCACAAAACATTTCACGCTTAGTATTGTCAAACTCGATATCTCAATATCATTACCTTTGAGTATTACAAATAGCAATAATTGATTATCACACTTAGGCTTAGACAAAACAATAACACCAAAACATGTCGGAATAGAAGACTAAACTACTCTCAAATAAGGAGAGGGAAATATATTAAAAAGATATAATTTTGCCAAACATGACCGCCTGTAGCAAGCAAGGTTCATATAATTAATGTCCTTGCTTGGACCTAGCATGAAATCTTTTAAAAGCTGAAAACAAAGAATTAAGCTATCAAAATTTAGGTATTGTAGTGTGTAAAAGTAGAAATCTTGATTTTGAATGCTAACCTCAGATAAAAAAAAGCTTAAATATCCTGAAAACACTCATTTTCCCTATGATCCATTTTATAGCTATAGAATAAGTAAAAACAAATACTATTCATATAAATGGAAGCCGTGGTGCTATCACCAGTATTACCGCATTAAAAATTATATTGTATGATGTGGTATTTTCCAAATTACAAAGAAACTGTTTATTCGTAAAAAAAAAGCCTAAATTCATGTTATTTGTGTAAAAAATTGGTTTTATCTCAAATGCGAATTTTGCATGTCCTTAGTTATAGGGTAAATAATTACACAGTAAGCTATACATATGAATCATCTTTTTTTTGTTACTATTTTGTATTATTAGTGAAAACAGAAATCACAATCAAATCTGATGAATGTATAAAGCAAAAAAATATTATTGTAATAATAAAATTTAAAAGATATTAAGTAGTTAAATAAAAATCAGTAATAATAAAGTTATATTATTATATTTGGAAGAAGGTATAGGAAAGGTGGATAGAAACACATAAAAGGGGGACGAACATATATTATTGTAATAATAAAACGGAAAGTATATTAAGTACCAGTAATTATATAAAAATCAACCAAATTAAGTGGAAAAATAACAAATTCTGAATTGTAAGTATTCTGAAATCAAATCCCTAAATTCCTTCCTAAATGCTAACTTTTCTTGCATCTTCACTATTGACTTTAGCACCATTTCGACACCTTTCCCAATCAAATAATTGGGATCTTGTCGCTGTTTACACACTACTCAGTTTAGAGTTGATATTTGCTAGAGTACCTTTCAGATAGTCTAGGCCTGGATCCACTTTAATTTTGGTGGAGGTGGAGGCACAAGGTTTGGCCATGATGCTGCCTGTGAATTTATTCCCCTTGTGGCAGTAAAGATGAAGAAGGAGAGCTTTCATCAATGTCGGGAAGCAACCATACAGTTGACGAGGCTCCATTATTACCATCCTCCTCTGTCAAAAACCCCGACAGTCCCACCAATAGTTTCAGTAGAGAGACTAACCGTGTGTGCAGAGATTGGGTTTGGATATAATCAGTCGGTTCAGAAAGAGCACGTTAAATAGCTATAAAAAATCTACAAAATAACATTAATAAAGGGTGACTTGGTGGTCTAGGGGTAAGGTGTTGAACTTCTGTGCTGGAGGCCCGGGGTTCAATCCTCTGTCCCGGCACGGATTTATCTAATTGCCAAACCTTTCTTTCTACCTCTGACAAGACTTGTATTAATCCCAACTTGTGGTTCAGATCCCACCTTAAACTGTAGGTCCTCCATTTCATCTCACAATCACCCTACCATTAAACATTAGTGCTAATGTGTATAAACCGAATGGGTAGTAAGACGCGGTGCAACTAATAATAATAATAATAATATTAAAAATTGGTATGTGTAGTTATGTACGCGCATGAGAAGTTATACTTCTTTGGCATCATTAAACTAGAAACATGTGGATAAATATTATATATATGAAAACAGTGATCAGAGGCGACGAGCGTAACA
>CABFOV010000196.1:203314-259042 GCA_902141375.1 Timema poppense | reverse complement strand
TTGGGACATCGAGATCTTCTTCAGAGCAACGTAGAAGGTACTATAGAAGGAAAGAATGTAAGACGTCGACCAAGGTACAAGGTTGTAGTAAGATTCATAATACCAGTGATGCAAGACCTTTGATTTCTATAATATTGTAGCAATGGTATGAAACAGATTACCAAATACAAGTTAACTACGTGACACCCTAAATTGCAATAGCCCTATCACTTCAGGGAACTTACAGTTCACCCTCTCAATAAGATATTTAATTAATGTTGGCCTTAGCTTATATGGTCATTTTTCTTTTCTCCAACAAGCTAACCAAACCAACTTTTACCGAAATAAGGACCCCCAGCCAGCGATGGGTTTGTCCGAGAAAATTAAGATTCATGTAATAGTATTTTCATGGTTCGGACCAGTACGGGCGAGAATGTTGCTGTCAGGTTAGGGACTAGGATTTTTAACATTACTTTATATTTAATGAAATGTTAGTCCTATAATTTACTGTCATATTCATTAGTTTGTGTTTCTGTATTATTTGTCGTCTCAGTAGACAGGAGCCTTAAGCTTTTTTGTTTCAGCTATTATGTACCTATTTAGGTTACAATTACAGGGTACAATTCATATAATTCACAATTGTTGCAAACATGCTTGTGATCAGTTGCATGTTGACATTAAAAATATTGTTTTAAATATTTGCTGTTATTTTTCAATATCAGCTAAAAGGAGGGCCGAATTGTTGGAAATATGTGAGTTCAGTAACACAAAGTGGTTGGAATTATTGCGGAACGTTGCTACAAGATTCTTGTCTCTGACTCCCGGAACTGATAGACTTTAAAAAGTGCGGCCAGCTCTTAAGTCCTATTTTAGATCTATTGAAGAGTGCCCAAGAGTGCTACAAAAAATATTTAGTGAAGAGGATGGCAAGATGTATGACACCACTGTTCAAACTTAATTGTCATTCTCCCACAATGTTGATACTGCTTTTGATCAGATTGTTGCTGCAATGGAATCAGCTAATTTAAGTGTAATTGAGATGCATAGTATGATTGTGTCATTTCGTACAAAAAATAATTCAAAGAAAAGAAGACTTTGGGTTTCAAGCACGTCAATTGATTAGCAAACTAATGACACAGGAACAATGTAAAATATCTTCAGATTTTATTATATTTTACAGTACTGCTTTACGATAACTTGAAAAGAGTTACAATTTTTCTTCGGAAAATATATTTAGTGAGATGGGACCATTAAGTTTGTTGAACTCAATCCAATTTAGTGACCTAGAATCAATTATCCGATTAATTGATTTAGTGTCTGAGCTGAGTATAAATTCTATGTATGAAGAGTTTTGTCTTTCAACGGATACAAGCTGATATTAAAGAAAAAAAGTTAGTGAGCGATGGGTAGCATTTTTTGACAAAGTAAATTCCTACAAAGTACCAAATTTGCATCGTGTCATTTAATTTGTGCTTAGAATTCCAGCAGCCAATGCTTCTGTGGAGCGTATATTTTCCTTAATGAGTAACAAGTGGACACAATGGCAAAACATATGTCCTGTAGAACTGATATGCAGTGAATAGCAAGTGATTTTAAAATACAGTTATTTTTGTCCGGAGTTTTTTTTAACAACATTAAAATTGACACAAAATTCTTGAAAGACATATAATCGTGTAAAAAATACGACTTTCTGCAAAAGAAGTAACAAAAACCTGTTATCTATGGTGACGGGTGGATCATTGACAAAAAATATTTAGTAAGATTTGATAGGTAAGAAAACTTATTATTAGACTATTCCTTTATTTCATGTATGAAACTTCCAATATGCATAGGGATGTTATGTATGTAGTTTAGAATTTTTTTAAAATTTAATCAACATTTTAAATGAATCTTTTTATATATTTAGGGAGTGTCACTTTATAGTTTAAAATTGTCTCCCTCCCCTCCCTCTGGCATCTAAAAGTTCAGATTATTCAAATTTAACCATCAACGCCTTAAAAAAAACGTCTATTTTCTCCTTTTTAAATGCTATTTTTTTAATCTTAGGGGGCACCTATTAGGGATGCACCCTATCCCCTCCTAGGTGCTTCGTCACCCAGAACCTCCACTACGATGTCTACACAGCATATCGCGAGAAAAATTTCAGGTATCTAAACTGTCCCGTATATCAATAAATAATATTTGGCAACACTACCACAAACGACTTTTAAACATCTTTTAACGCACACAAAATAAATGATAAATTGTAAAATATTTTACAAATTAGAAAAATAAATTAAAAAGTATAATAGAGTGGCAAATTACATAAGGAGTCGATGAGAATTGTGACGTTGATTTCTTCTAATGTAGTTGTATATTTGTAGTAGGGAGGGGCCGCGCGTTGCGAGATAAAACTGTTTTATGTTCATATTCTAGTTTATTTCTTGAAGGATCTATTTATTTTAATTATGTAAAGTAAATCGTCAGTCAAAATAAAATACTTATTATCATATTCCAAGTAAATGTTAAGTTTCCCTCTTATAGCTTAGACGTGGGACGTCTTTTTTCAGAGCTCCAATTGAAGTAGCCGTCATGCTTAAGGTGTATAATTTTTATTTATCTCTTTAAGACTTTAATTTGTATTTAGTCCAGACCCAATCAGGTTTTGGAGATTCATAGGTCAAAGGTATATTCAGTGTGAATACACTCTAGATCAGTGGTTCCTAAAGTGGATGGTGGGATTGCACAGGGAGTCGCTAAGTTTCAAGAAGGAGGTAAGGGGGTCCTAAGAGGAAAAAGGGTGGTAGAGGGACCCTCAAACTGGTATTTTCGGAGTGTGTTGTTTATTTATATTTGACTGACCAGAAAAATACCTTTCTTGCTTGAAGTTTCTTTCTCCCTTTCCAAGGTCAAATTTTGCGTATACCCTACATTCTCTAAGCCATATCAGGCGTTCTCACCCTCTCCCTGAGACTACATCACACGTCTTCCCTCCCTTCTTGAGATCACGTCACCAGAGCTATTCAAACAAGTATAGCACATTTTGAGAAAGTATCGTGCTTTGTTTTTGTTTCTTTGTTGTCTCCTCAAGATTTTACTGGTAAGTCCTGAATAAAATAGTACCGTATTGAGAGTGATACTTATTTTCCCGTGGTTTCAATTATTCAACATGTTGATTATGGATCGAGTTTAGAAGCTACAAACGTGTTATTCTCAATATTAAAAGTTATAATAGAGTTTATATGAGTATATAAAAGATTTAAGATAATATTTAGTACCAATGCCTAATCTAGAGCTACATTTATATTTATGTATAAAATTACAAAAAGGGTACATAAATAACTGTAGCAAAATAATTTTAAAAGGGTGTATAAAAAATGAAAATAAATGTAACTCTGAACTAATCTTTTATTTTTACGTTGGTAATTATTCATACATAGGTCTATATAATTGAAACAGAATTTAATGTTATGGTTATACATTTCTAAAGGAAGCAACAGAAAAACACTTTTTTAAATATAGGTCTTCAGCCAATTAAAAAAAATAGTAATGGCGGAAGCATAAAGACAAAAAAGAAATGAAGACAATATAGTTTGGCATATCTTAGGTACGGATTTATACCTGCATCAACAAACTAGCAGCTGCCAATGTGCCTGTTATATGAAAAGGTATTTTCTAATACTTGCTTGTGCAATGGATAGAGCACCATCAATGACTGGTCGATACCGTGGGTGTATCACTTACTTGAAAAAATCAGTGCCAAATATTTTTACCATTCACTTTGTCATTCATCGCCAACACCTGGTTGCAAAAAAATTCATTGGACGCCTACACAATTCATTAAACACTGTTATTACTGCAGTGAATAAAATTAAACCACATGTGCTCAATTTAAAACTATTTCGGGAGCTCTGTGCTGAGAATGGTGAAGAATTTGAACCTTTGTTGCTTCACACTGAAGTTCGTTGGCTATCTAAAGGAAACGGTTTAAAATGCTTTTACAAACTTTTTGACACTGTTGTGGAATATTTTAAAGACACGAATTCTTTGCTCTCTAATGAACTCAAAGAAATCAAACATGACATTGCTTATTTGTCTGAGTTATTTGCAGAGTTCAATGAAATGAATTTGCAGTTGCAATGCAATTACACCAGTCTTATTAAAGCCAAATCTGTCGTATCTACATTTACAGTAAAATTAACTATACTGAAGCATAATTTAGGCCGTCGCGAGCTATACCAATTTCAGAGCTTGTCTGAGCTAGAAAAGAAAGTCGGGATATAAGATGACGATCTGCAAGTTTTTTGTGAACATTTGAATATTCTGCATGAAGATATATCTGATCGATTCAATTATCTTGTTATGATGGAGATTACAGCCTGGGTATTAGGTTCATTTTCAGATATTGAAGAAGTTAGAGCATTGTAGAAAGAACTAATTGAGCTACAAAATGACATTGAGCTGAGGCCAGAGTCTAAGAAATCGTACAATAAGTTTTGGTTACAGAAGTAAATTCCTGATTGCTATCATACATTATGGAGAGTGATTAAGAAGGTCCTGATTGCACGTCCAACATTGTATTTGGTGAATTGTGGTTTTAGTGTGGTCAGCCTACGTCTCTCCAAGCAAAGAAATCGACTCCAGATTACTAAGCGTGGCGATTTAAGACTCACGTTAAGTGACACTAAGCCAGACATTGGGAAATTAGTATCATTTCATCAAGCTTATCCATCACAATAAGAATTTAAAGAATAGTGATGTGCTCTACCTAGTTACTAAATGCAGTATCTAATAATATGTTGTATTTAATTACTTTGAAAAGATTATCACTGGATCGAGATCATCATTCATGTTTAATTAAATAAACTTAAAAAACATGTTTTAATTTTGAATAAATTTTTAAGTCTCGTGTAAAATAAAAACACTGTCATATGATTGGCATGTGTATACAGTGTGGAATATACCATATATGTAATATTATTTGGCTCTGGGGCGACATCATAAAAATTTCGAGAGGTCAAGGGAGTCACGGACTCAAAAAATTTGGGAACTTCTGGACTAGACCATGGTCTAACATCAAGTAGTCTGTCAAACACTCGGCTTATTTATAGTTTAGCTATCTTTGGATTCAATAAAAACAAACATGGGTCGTAATAAACGGAAAAGTGTTTGCTAAGATAAGAAATAATTGAATATTTATTAGTAATTAGTGTTCAGAAATTGAAGTGATACTTAATGTTGTGATGAGTGTTATAAAGGCCTATAATGATTCAAGCAACGAAGTTGATAGAATGAAGCTAGGGGCGTATCCGAATAGTCTGTCCCCTAAGCACTTGTGCATTTCACTGCACGCTTTAGTAAAATACGTTTCTGGCGCCCTTAAGTACATAGGTCGCATAATAGTTTTCGGACATTAAAGCACAGCTAGAGCCATCTGGTGGTTAATTTAGAAAAATGCGTTTCCATGGTAACGATAATGTATTTCGATAGTGTTCTGTCAATGACGGCAGGGATACCAAGGAGAATGTCAAACATTTTTGCGTATTTAGAGAAATTGGTAAATATATACATTTAAATAATGCCCTAATTAATTTACTTTTATCTGTAGAGTATTATTCTCAAACAAATTTTACTGAAGATATTTTAACTCGCAAATAAATTTCCTTTTGACAGAGATTTTCAAACATGAAAGAGAAATTTAACCGTTTAAAATTATGTATATAAACAAAGAACAAACCATACTAGTTTTATTTAAGTTGGTGAATGTTTTATTCTATTGTTAAACAATATAATATTCTCATCCAATTTAAACGCTAGTTTAACTAAAGTGCGCGATAAAGGGTAAGTCATATGTGCCCCTTAATAAAGTGCGCAATAAGGGGTGCAATTGTACACTTTAAGAGAATTCAGACATCATCAAAAATCAATTCCGGCCTTTAAGCCACCGACAGGCCAACGACGCCATTGCAACTGTAAAGTGCACTTGGTTTTCAAGGGCTCTTAGACGGACTATTCGGATACAGCCTAGGTCTAGGTGATTGTTTTACATTGTAGAAGCTGAGCGGCATTGGAAAATTGAACCAAAATGTTGTAAAAGACATTAAATTTGGCGAAACACCTGGACTAAATGCTGTGTTTTCAAGAAAATGCAGTTTTAATCCACCAGTTCATGACATATTTTCAATGTTTCTTGGTAAGGAATTTTGTGTATGATAAAGTTTGAAACAAATGACTGCCATTAAATTGCTCAATGACACCAACAGAAAAAAAATCAAGTCTGAGAGCACATGGGAGCTTTGTATATATGATGAAGCAAAAGCTTATTTTGCTCTTTTCATTCTTATGGTAAGAGAGGCACACATTAAATTGTATTGGAGTAACGTATAGATTGAAACTAAAATGTTCAACATAACTATTTCATTGGAATGATTCCATCTAGTTTATAGATCCTTTCACTTTTCAGATGAAAAATTTGTTGATTCAAATGACAAACTAAGAAAGATTAGGCCTGTGTTGATTTATAAAGAGACTAAGTTATGAATGAACTTAGTTAAATGGATTGAGATGCTGCTGTTTATGAAAGCTTAACATATAAAACAACCTTAATTCATGCTTACTAAGTTTCTCCACCCTTCCCTATCCTTGCATATTCCCTTCACTTCAACAACACCCATACACCCAGTAATACATGCTCTTTAATTCTGAAAATTCTTAAACAACATTTATCTATTTGATTCATCCTTTTGATTCACACACTTCCATCATGTATATGCTTCGTCACTCGATTCCCACTCATTCGATTGACATGCCCAAACCAATCTAAGACGCTTCTTACACATTTATCTATAGGATTCCCTTTCAAACGGCACTCCTTCATGATCCATTTATTAATGATTATGTCCATACGATTATTATTGTTATCACCGTGTCTTACTACCCATTCGGGTTATACACACACTAATGTGTAATTGTAGGGTGATTGTGAGATGAAATGGAGGACCTACAGTTTAATGTAGGATCCGAACCAAGGTGGAGGCCTGCCCATTATGAGTTTTCCCACATATATTTCTTAGATATCCCATTCCAGCCACATTCACCTTGCTCTTGTGTTTCTCTTGACAAAACTACGCTTTACATCCACAAAACAATTTTATAATCTCCTACCCGCCTCGGTGGCATAGTTGGCTAACGCGCTTGTCGTGTTGAAGCTCAACTGCTGAGGATGGGGAGATCGAGGCTCAAATCTCGGTCGGGTGAACTGGGGGTGGTTTTTCCTAAATGGGTTTCCACTCTCCCTCCACGCAAATGCGGGTTCACTTCCTCTAATTCAACCTTCCCAAGCCCTAATCCATTAGAGTAATTAGTACTTAAAGCATATAACCCGAACGGGTAGTAAGACGCGCTGCTAAATATTATTATAATTATAATCCCCTGGATAGCTGAGTGGTTAGAGCATTGGCATACTAAGCCAAAAGTCCCGAGTTTGATTCTCGTGTCCAGATGTCATTTTTAAATTTCCAGAATATATCATCTAGATGGAGTAATCCTCACTAAAAAGCATAAATAATAACGTCTGGCTATTTGAGTCTTAAATGTTATATTGTAATAAAATGCATGTTTAAATCATGTAACACATAACACTTAATAAATTACATAACATAAGATCAATAAACCTCATAATATAAACCAAAGCAAATGTAAAATGGCTGCGCAAATTAGTGTTACTCTACTAGAAAAATGTTTGTGTTCATAAGGACTTTGCTATCGCAACGTGGTCTTTGTCTAGTGAATCTTTGTAAACAGTCACAAATTCCATTATAATGGTGTTTGTCTCTCTTCTAGAATTACGTTAAGATGTGTTCCCCATGTAAAACAAAAAAATTAATAAACAAGATATGCATGACCAAACAGTAATCATTTTGGATAAGCAAAGTGTAATCTACATAGACTTACATCATCATTATTATTTTTAGCACCTCACCTTACTACCCGTTTGGGCCCACACCAGTATTCAAAAAATAAAACATTTCTAATAAAAAGTTAGTTTGGTACTAACCCATTAAAGACACAACCCAATTAAAATAATTCATAAGGTTTTAAGATATTTAATAAAAATGAGAACCAGCTTCTGAGGCATGGTCTTAGGCGCTACTCTTGCAGAAGACTAGACTGCTGATTAAGGGGAGATCGGGGTTTGATCCTGGTCGATTGCGTTGAGGGTGGTTTTACCTTAAAGAATTTTGTGTGTAGATACAATTTATAGATTTAAGTAGAAAGCTACTATTAGCTCACCTGACATGTCGTGCAGTATCCACTCACTTAGGTACTAAGGCATAAAATAAGAATGATTATAAAATACAATCTTATCTTATCAAAGAATCAATTGTGTAGAATACAAGCTTGTACAAAGTCATTTGTGGATTATATTTGATCCATTTTTACTTTAGATGTAGAACTATCTCTTGATCTAAAAGATATAATAAACTAATTATTATCTTATCCATGACAGAATCTCTGGATATTTTAGTATTTGAATCTTATCTGGTACCATAATTTAATGTGATGTTTAATAGTTTTGACTCAAGAGGCATTTATTTTAAATTTACAGAATCGGTGAATTTAAGGACATTATAGCTTAATTCCCGTTATCATAAAGAAGAAAAAAGTGTCGACCTGTAGATTTGAATAAAAATCACAAAATAAACTGTTACTGGGTTTTATTACAAACCTTTTGATTTGAGCAACAGAGAAAGTTGACTTTTATTAGATACTTTTAAGCTGGGTATGATGACTGATAAACATAATTCAAATAAACATGCAAGAATTTTCACAAAATTGAAGTATTTTTTTAAAACTGCCTGTGGCTGGGTCAGTTAAGTAAAATTCTTCCACCATTCTTCCTCCTTTATTTGCATACTTTGTTTTTTTCTCCACCCACCATCTATTTATTGGTCTCTCATGCACTATTTTTCCTACAAACTTCATCTACAATATTTTTCTTTACTCTTCCATCCTTATCATGTGTCTATACTATCTCACTGCTGCTTCCTTTATCATCTCATTTAGGCTACTCCAACATCCTCATTACATGCACAGTATACTATATATCACATGTACTGTCAATTGAGGCTACTTTGAACATAAGCTATAAAAATTGTTTTAGGTATTACTTGAAAATGGAATGAATTAGGCCTATATGGAATTTAAGCATGTCGAAGTGTTATCCAAACTTTATTGTGTAGTAAACTTCAATCATTCACTTTATTTCCAAGGTTAATTTTAGAGCACAAATATTTTTTAATAAATGACGAGTAACAGGTGGAAAATATAAAAGCTCTTAACTTTTTCCAGTAGAATATATTTTTGAACTTTTTTGCTTATCAGTTACTTCTTTTCCTTTTAAAAAATCCCTTTCCACCATTTTAATGATTCTATATGGTTTTAAATATGTGTAAAACAATTTTTAAAGAAAATAAGTTAATTTCAATACATATTGATGACAAAAATAGAACTGCTTCAAATTCTGCGGCTACTTTAAAGAAATCTCATTTTCGTTCATGGAACATTGTTGCAGTTTGAGTAGGTAGGCATATCAATATTAACAGAGTGAACAATGGTGTGTGTTTATAAATGAAAATTAGGTCGCTGAGCCTACCACAACTAAAGTGTTGATCAATTGAAATAAGCAGTATAAGCATATAACAATAAAAGAAGCATTCAAGGTTTATGGTATAAATACTGTGACACAAGTGAAATATAAACACACTAGTTAGTGAAGCAGGACAGCAAATTAAAACACCTGGTTTATCCTAATGCTTTTCCACATAAAGTGGAGCGAGTATTTGCAAATCATAAACAACACTATCTAAATCTGACTCTACCCTGGATATTTTACCCTAAGACTGTTCATTTAGTCACATTTGGAGAGCAAATGTAAATACGTTTATGTTTTTAAAATTGGCACATTGCTTTAGGAAGAATGGGCCAAGGGTGCAGAATATGTTCAGAGATCCAATATTTCCCCAGGACATAACATTTTCATAAAAAAAAATCCCCAAAAATCATAGCACTCAAAATAAAACCTAGGATATTTTATAGAGGCTGAAGGGAATAAGGATTTTTACCTACTACATGGTTTGAAAAATTCAAATTTAAATATATTTTTAATCAGTTATTTTTTATAATACCTACCTTATAAAAAATTAGTTGTCTCCCAGAAATGGCGATCTTCCCATTTCCTTGTGTGCATTACATTAATGCATTAATTGTTCACTGATGCCAGTAGACTTACTGGGACTCACATTTCATTTTACATCTTGAGAGTAAGAGGCAGACATCGCCATGTAATTAGGCCGCGATATAACAGGTGACTGAATTCAAACTATAACAAACATTGCTCAACCTTCGCTACTCTCCACCGCCTGCCTTCCATAGCTACCAAACACCCGAGGTAGGGTAGGTGACTGAAGACTCAATCATGCCATTAGCCGGGTTGAATTATTAGATTTTACTACTTGACTCTTTCGACTTGTGTAAGCTATTCACAGTACACAGGCCACGTGGAGTTGAACACACGTGAGCTCACAGACTAGACTAATTGATGATGATGACAATAATAAATAAATAATTCAAATAACAATAATAGAAATAGAGTGGAAAACCATTTATGAAAAGCCCCCCCCTCCCCCCAGTTCACCCGAGCGAAATTCAAACTTTATCTCCCCATCCTCGGCAAGGTTTCTAGTGTTTATTATGCTATTGTTTTGTGTTTGAAAACATTATTAAAGCAATTTACAAGCCAATCAATTTTGGCAAATCGAATAAAAATTTAGGGCTGTCAAACTTGATTCGTCGATTCTTACTGGTATCAAAATAATCAAGAATCAATCTTTAATATTGCGATTCTCGCTACTTCGATTCTTACCTCAATAAAACTGGAAATTAAACAAAACTGCAACAGTCAAAATGGGTAATAATCTATGATTTCTCATAATAGTCTAGTTGTCGTTTCACTTAAGATGTCGGCAAATTGTAAATATACCGCAAAGACCCGAATATAATATGACTAACATTTTGAGCTATTCTACATGAAAAATAAATGATCTCGAATATAATACAACCTGAAATTATGACAGTAGCGAGAGAACTAAAAAACTTTGACATCTTTTTTTTTTTTTTTGTAAAAGTTAAAGACGATCAGAATACATGAATTGATTCTAATCAATCAATATATAACACATACATAGACTAGGGATAGTCATTTTCTGCATAGTATGTTGATATATCTATCATTATAAAATTTAAATGGCTGCTATCCTTTAGTCACTTTTCAATTTTTAATATTTAATTAGCCCTTTGAATAAGATAAGTTCAATTTAAAAAAAAGACAAAAATCGATGTAGTTAATAAAAATAGAGCAAATAATATTATATGTATTTAATTCAATAGATTGATATATTGTCGCCAAAACTTCCACTAATTTCTGGAGAGCTAACATCCATAGGATCAGTTATGACGGACGGACTCAATTTTTTTTGTAACATGTGAAATGTTTTTTCTTCCCGCTATAAAATCAGCAATTTATTTTATTCAATTTCTTGTTTTGATTTTTAGTTAAGGACTTTTAGTGTGTTTAATATATATCCAGGTAATTGTGAGATTAAAGCTTCAAGTGACCATGTGTAATGGTTGAGCCCAAGTCTCACTTTGAGGGGGGGGAGTAGGGTATTGGTATTAGCCATGTTAGATTTTCTATACAATCATGTTTGGAAAAATAATGAAAAAGGAAATGTTCTAGAATAGGAATCGAGGTTGAACTTAAGAATCGGGACCGGGTGGTATGATGTAAAGAATTACAAAACTTTTTTGTCATTTGGTTACATGTGATCAAAAAGAGTTTAACACCAACAACCATGAATAAATTTGAAATGATTAAAATTTATGTTGTAATTTCAAAATACATTATATTAATTTTACTTACACAAATGCTAGTCTATTGAGACATTTAAAACAGTTTCAATACAATGGAAATAACAATTTTAAACAAGGTATACATACAAATTGTTTCTTTCAGGGTGTCCAACAAAACTAAATTTTAAAATTTCTCAACTTTTCCAGTCACTATATATTATTAACATTATTTTATTAAAAATGTCGCCTACCTGTGATGACACATCAGGTCAAGATGCAATTTCCCATGTTGATGAATGTATGTGTTATTCAGAGTCAAAACGTTGAAACAAAAACTATAAATCTACAACTTAGGCTGTCACGGAAATGGTCTGTAGGAATCTTTCTGCTAGGCTGTAGATTAAAAAAATGTGGTAGCATAATATGTCGCTAAAATATAAAATAAGAATAAGATATTTTTTAAAAAAGCAAGTCAATGTTTTCAAAGCTCAAATAGTATAGTGACTGCGCAAAATCGCCAAAGGAAGAGAGCAAGTGCTATCAGTAGATAAACAAAAGCAGTCTTAGGGTGAACTGCTCATTTTCTTACCTTTCTTTCTATTTCGTACATTGGTGTCTAAGTGTGTTAATGCTATGGGTGTGCGAAGCTTCAAAAAATTTGAAGGCAAATCGAATCTTATTCAATTCAAGCCCATGTTTGGCTTTGGCAGCTATTAAAAGTCTAATGATTATATTACACTTATAATTTAGATCAAATAAAAGTGAAGTGAAATTACCTCAAGAAATAAAATATATTTTGGTTTTAAGTTTTATAACAAGTTTGCTTTATTGTCTTGGTGAAACTGTGAAAATTTCCTTAACACCTCTAACCGCCTTGATCACAAACATTGATTAGCTGAATTTATTCCTCTTGAAAGTGGATATTAAAATAAATAATAAAGGTTTTTTTTCAGTGTCTTTAATTAAACTTTTGAAGTATTTTTTGAATATTGAAAATATTTTTTTTATTTTAAAATTCACACACAGCAATTTCAGTTGTTTACTACATGCATCAGTATGTTCAATTAAAATTCCTGTTAATGCATAGGCTAACAACAAATTTGAGAGATAGTTGAGCACATGTGCAAGGAACATGACATTCCTTAATATATTTTTAAAAACGTACGCAAATGGGGAGTACTTATGAATGAAAATTTCTGTTAATTTGGATAGAATCGTAGATATCTTACTGAAAATAAATTAAATTAAATCAAAGAAAAATTGTTATTTTATACACATTACACGAGCAATGTATGAGTATCATCAAGGTCATATTATTTTCAGGATTTGCTATAGGTGCATGCACTTTCAAAGTCAGAATTATATTATTTTTTTATGTAATTCACATGGCAAGATCCAAACAAATTTATAAAATCGAAAGTTTCCTTGATATGTAAGACAGAAAAACTAAAGTTATGTAAAATTGGACTTCTCAAATCTATAAACACATCCACAGAATTAACTCATATTTTTCTCTAATGTTGGTCTTGTTCTTGAATGTTTGTAAACTCGTGGTTTTTTTAAAAATTCTATCTTATGTGTGAAAGGTTAATGAAACACCATGCACAACATATCAAAAGTTTTTCTTACTACTACTCAAGCTGTACACATTAAAAAAGGGTTTTTGATACAAAGGTAGAGTGAATATAACATGTATATGTTGGCAATAAGTTACAAATATTAGTGTTAAGAAAAAATAAACGTAATATTTAGTTTGATGTTAGATAAACATACTTATTGTCAACATTACATTTTTACTCAAAATTAAATAGAAAGATATTCAGCTTCGAAAATATTTCCCATATTCGACTCGACTTCACTTGAAACCAAAATAATGGACTTTGCACACCCCCAGTTAACGCTTAGACTGTTTAGTTGAGTCATGTTAAGATGCAACCCCCTTTGCAAAATAGCTACGAAATCTCCAAGTAAATAATGTCGTTAAGATCCAATTCAATTAAATTATATTTTAGACACATACACAAACTAAAGTAGTGTCACTCTATGAAGAGATTAAAGGATTTCCGCCCAAAGCAATGAGCTATTGGGTAGTAATATCTGGTTAAATTTCAGTGAGATCAAAATGATACATTAAAACGATCGCCTAACAGTACTAATATCTAAAATAATTATCAGACATTCTTTTTTTTAGGATATTTTATAACGCGTTCAAGTTTTCATGCATGCACGTAACCATGACTCAACTTTGGCCAAAGACGTGCGATAGAAAAGTGGAGAGACGACATGAAAATAACATATTGACTGAGAATTTAGCTCATATGCTCAACTGGTACAACTGTACTGAAAGAGATTTGTTTTGAGTATTAACTGGAAGAAAAATGATATTTTGACTTTTATAAATAAAAGTTCCCTATTATTTAATAATGTGAAAATTACAGGTAGCTGGACACACTATTCTTTAAATGAATTGTGTTTACAAAATTATATAGTAATTTCCATATAATTCTACCAGACATATCAACAATGCAATGTAAAATATATTTCCGAACTAAAAAAACAATTTATTAATACTTCTTTAACTGACAATATTAAATCAATTAATTGAATTTCTGGTAAAGTCAATAATTGGAAACACAGGTATAAAAATAAATTGAAGCAAGGATTGCCGATATGTAGTCTTAACATAAAAAGAATCAATGCGTATATTTGGGTCACAAAAAATGAAGCCCACCACAATCACCAATACAACCTTCAACGAAGAAACTTTTCAACTGAAATTAAAACAAAAAAAAAAATTAGTTACAACATGACCCCTTTCACAGTTAAAATCATCCATCATATAATAAACATGAAAATATGATCAAATATGTGACGCTGATTAAAGTCGAATCTCTAATCCTGGGATCACAATAAACTTAACAAAATGTGAATGTAACAAATTGTTCACTAATATGGAACTCGTGTAGTTGGTTATAAGGCTTCAATTACTTGCAACATAAGCTAACTGGAGATGGTGTTAATGAAAGAGACAGACAAACTATATCAAAGAAGGCATCTACACACCAAAAACCAAACAAAAAAAGCTAAATAGCTGTGTTGACGTTAAGTTCAACGTGATTGGCTGATAGGAACAATTGGTACACTTCACATAAAGTAGTGTAAATGTTTTCCTCTGGCCCAATCACCTTAAAGTATTACCAAATTCAAAAACACAATCTGATTTCACACATTTCTAAGAACATCATCTTATCCTATTAGGTTAAGAATGTCCAAATTTGGTCATAAAAAGGGTTATGAAATAAAAGTTCTTGGATTTTTGTTTAAATATGGCATATAATAGCTAATTTAATAAATGTATAGTTTGGCTATCTTTCAGATGGTTATTTTATCACTTTATGTTATTTAAAATTGTGAAAACACACTAGTTTTAATAATTTTTAGGCAAACCTATTCAAAACAGTTAGTTTGGTGCAAGTGTGAGTAACTCTTAACCTGGTTGATAATAGTTTAGGTTTAAAGTTGCAAAATATAAGAAGATATCAATGTTAAAACCCATAGACTGAGGCTTTCAGGGTTTCGTATTCTGTAAACATCTTTCTTTTGTTGCATCTAATTAGTTCATTCTTTTCATTAATTTTTCTTAACACTTCTAAAATTATTTTTGTGATCAGACATCCCTAATACATTTGGAGTAACATAAAATATCAAACTCAAGACAACTCACCGTCTGCCCCTGGAATCTGAGCGTGAGCGCCGAGGTGAACGGCTTCTGGAGCGAGACTTGGTGAGGGAGCGTCTGCGCGGTGAACGAGATCTACAAAGATGAGTGCATCATAAAACAAACACTTCATATATTCAAAACATTTTGTTAAAAGTCCTTCATAAAAAATAAACAAAAAGCAATCATTGCCTAGTATTCCAAAAGTGTGTGATGTCCATACCAAATATGGTAAAAAAAATTTAGTACCGCACATTACTACCTACTCAGGTTATATGCATATGTACTAATTACACTAATGAGTTAGAGATGAAGGTTGAACTAAAGAAATTGTGCCCACATTTGTGTGAATGTAACAACTTTTATACTTAGTCTTTAATAAGTTGTGTGTTGGAAAAGAATATTCCAAGGAGAAAATAAAATTTTCCCTTAAGGGCATACTTTTATTGTTGTTAATTATAATGATAATTAAAGATCAGTGCTTTATTTAGTCACAATATTATTGTCTAATGTTTTTTGTCAGGATGGCCACAATTTCTGAAAAAAAAAGTTTATTATATTAAGACCCTAATTAAAGTGGAGTTTGTTCAAAAAATCGTAGTAATCCATTATAAATAATTATTTTTATGAATGATATAATTATTTTTAGTATGAAATAATATGTATTAAGTAGGAATGGGATTCTTTAAGTCTTAAGGATATTCGAGATTCCAAACTCAAATCTTTAAAAAAATAATTTTTTAAATTTTTTCAAATGAATCATGCTTTTCAGCCCTAATATCGCTTATTAGTGGTTCAGAACCAATTATAATTGTAGAATTGACCTAACAACCAGGCCTCAGACCAGTAATTTAACACTTAATTGAATGTATGAATGGTTTATAGGAGAGAATGTTAACATTTAGTTCCTATATGTATTTTTTATTATTCTATACTTATATTTCCTCTTATGTTTATTACTTTTCCACGATTCGTATACATGATTCAAAGGTGAATTGGAGAGACAGATTCAGGATTTGGATTCGTAAAATAGTGGATTCAATCCAACTCTTCTCAAGCATGTTTTACATTGAATAAATATAGTAAAACAGTAGAAATGTAAGTACAATAAAAGTCCCAATATTTCAATGCCACATTGCATCATCTTCCAGTCTTGTTCAGTCTACTCCCTCCTGAAGAAGATGCCATGCGGCATCCAAACATTAAGTGTTAAGGCCCCATCACTACAGCACAGCACTGCGCACCTATTCACACTGCCGCACGCTTTATTCTTTACATGTATTTAAATAGCAGTTCTCACATCTCCGCACAAAGAATTCAGCAGAGAGAATAAAAGGTGTGGAGGTGCACAACAGAGTGACACACTGCAGTAGTCGTTTTACTTAAATTCGTGCTTACATTTTCTACAGTTCTTTAATATTAATTTAACATCGATATGTTATTTTTAGAAATAAAGGTTTAAGTTAATACTGTGATTGAATAATATTCAATGAAGACATTTCACTAAGACAGTGACATTAATAATGTTCCCTGAACGATTTCTAAACATCTCGATATTTACATGTTTCTCCATATGTTCACTATTTGTAGGCACCGTGTGAATCATTAGGTAGGAAAGGGACATACATATTAAGTACATAAAGTTCATCAATAGAGATGTTTTTATCTACCGTTCCTGTACCTTTTTCTAAATTTAATACAATTACCTCATAGAGCGAAAAGAGGTTTTCCTTATAGATATAATGTTCATTAATGTGATTTTTTAAACATACATCTTGATTTCCTGTAATGGTTACTATTTTATTGTTTTCATAAAAACCATATGAGTGTTTTTAAGTAGCCCATTTTTTGCTGATTTCTGGTTTATATCAGGGCTGTGGAGTCAGAGCCAAAAGCAATTTTGGGGGAAGTCGGAATTTGTAAAAATGTATACACTCCGGCTTCAAAATAAAAACTTATAATATTATAACAAAATAATTTTATATATATTTTTTTATTCTTTATGACCAATATTTGTAATTTGAATTGACAAATTTATTTAAATATACATTCACAATGTCAAGGAAAGAAGCTTCCTAAAAAGATTTCTCTGTATTGGAGCATTTTACTGCAATAAATTTGTTATTACTAATTAATCAATATGCTTTTGCCATTTATGAAGGAGTTGAAGGCTTGACGTACTGTCCCCACAGCCCTATTTAATACATGTGCAGATTAATTAAACAAATTGTAAACGCCAATAGAAGAGTTTTCCTCTTTTTATGTATTTATATAGTTGTATATACTGTCCCCAATCCTATATTATTTATTCCATGCAATTAATATCTGAATTTAATAAAATACTCATAAACTGCTGTAAATTTTACAGAAAATTATTATAGGTAGTGACTTTTAATAATAACAATAAAATAGTAATGGTTGAATTTTAATTTATGAAAAATAGTGGTAGTAATCATTGTTTTTAAAACAATGAATGGTTAGTAGTGCAAATGGCAGCAACCACAAAATATGGAAATCATTAACAAACTGTTATAACCACGAGCTATTTTAAAAAGTTACAAATATTCGAGTGAGTAGTCCCCAAGATGAGTTTAAATACCAGCTTGTACTGATGAGAGTATCAGATGAGGAGCAAGCAGGCTGGCGATTGTTGTGCTGATGGCAATAGATGGTGTTGGTGGGTTGGGGGCCGGCGACCTGGCGGGCGGTGGTATGGTTGATGGTGGTGGTTGTGGTGAAAGGTTGAGTCGGTATAGTTATTATTTTTATCGAGGAGAAGGCGGTGGTTCGTGCGCACGCATTTTTGGCCTAACAGGCGAGAAGATTATGCGCAAAACACGCAAGTGACGTGGCGCTGCGTAGAGCAGAGCAGATTTGTTCTGTTGGGGTTGGTTGGTGGTTGTTAGGTGGCCCCGAGACATAACACGAAGTATGGAGAAGATGTCGAGGGTGGCTGATGGTGGTTCAGGAGAAGTCGAGGGAGCCCTGCAAATTGTCGTCACACCATGAAACAACAAGCCAACCACCAGCCAAGACCATTCCGGCCCATACACTTTATTATCGACAGCACATGGTACAATAAACACAGTGTTTATTACAAGCTGAATAACGAATGGAGAGCCAATTACACATTTAAATAACTACCTTAAAAAATTCTCAAAATAAATGCAATTATAAAGATATTAAAAAAAACTTATTTGGTGTAATTAAAATACACTCATAATAAATATGGTGAAAATAGGATAGACTATATTTGGATCGGCACTGGAAGAACTTTTTCTGTCTAAAACTTAGAAAATGACTATTATGTTTTTATACATTAAGCTGTGTTTTATGCAGCCGATAATTTAAACAAAGGGTTTTCACTTTAATATGATATAAAGTCAACAGTCTTCCCTGTGAAATAATTTATATCCTCTAAAAGGTTTACCTGATGTTAATCTAACCTAAAATTACTGCTCCACAACTCTAGCTGGACCTGCTTTACAGCTACAATCAATAAGGATGAAATACCATCATCTTTTTAGTGCACAAAAATATTAATAACTAGAACTAGTGTCAATCTACTGACTTAATACTCACTTGTGAAACTTCTCCAAACTAAACTGAATGACAAATTCAGGGTTTTAAAAAACTAGCCATAATAAAAAATAATTCACCCAAGTAATGGTCTTTCTTGACTAATGTTTTAGGAAAATGATTGAATGTATTTCAACCCTATCAAAGTTTAAACCAAAATACAGGCAGAGAGATGGCTTATAAGAGAGAGCACTTGATCAGTTAGTAACAAGACATAGGACTATGTGGTAAACTACCTTGTAGGTCCAGAGTTCCGACGACCACCGCCTCCTCCTCCTCCACCACCACCACGGCGGCTGCGCCCTGAAGACATCTCTACTCGGACACGTGTTCCGCACAGTCTCCTTTAAACACACATAAGCTCATATTGTATTTAATCACGCGCGAAAAACAACAACGCAATGGTAATGTTTTTGGTCCACCATGTTATGTAGCACTATCCATTTGGGGTAGTGTAGGGTTGAGGAAGGTACCATTTTGAGGAAATCTTTCTACGTAATAGTGGAGGAAGGGTGAAAACCATTTAGGAGAAACAACCCTTAGTACAATTGACCCGGATTCAAATCTCGATCTTTCTATGGGTGAGATTACAATCTACTACCGGGAGTACCCGTCATTTGGCCTAAAAGTCATTTGGCCTAAAAGTCAGTTAGCATAAAGTCATTTGGCCTAAAGTCATTTGGCCTAAAGTTTAGGCCAAATGATTTTAGGCCAAATGACTTTAGGCTAACTGACTTTAGGCCAAATGACTTTTAGGCCAACTGACTTTTAGGCCAACTGACTTTAGGNACTACCGGTACTTCCTGCAAAAGATATCCTATGGCATCGAAAAATTAATTTTTAATAGCACACAGTCTTACTTTTTTTACTGTTAAGGCTACACACATAATGTATTAATTATGCCAATGAGTTAGAGATGAGGAAGGTTGAATTTATAGAGTGTGTACCTGCATTTGTGTGGAACACCATTTTGAAAAAAACAAAATCTCAGTACACTCAACCAAGATTCAAACCCTGATCTACCTATCACCAGAAGTTGTTTATTATTATTAGCACCGCGTCTTACTACCCGTTCGGGTTACACGCACTTACGCTAATGTGTAATGGTAGGGTGATTGTGAGATGAAATGAAGGACCTACAGTTTAACGTGGAATCCGAACCACGGTGAAGGCCTGGCATTCCTCACATTCACAAGATGTCTTGTCAGAGGTGAAGGAAGGGTTTGGTTATCAGATAAATCTGTGCCGGGACAGAGGATTGAACCCCGAACCCCAGCACAGAAGTCCGACACCTTACCCCTAGACCACCAAGTCTCCCACCTCATGAGCATGTTCTTACATACTTTACTGGCACATTAAAATGAATATCAAAATATTTTTAAAGCTAAATGAAGAATTATTGAGTGTATTTTACACATGGGGAATTAAACACAACTGATTACTTTGCTTTTTAAATGTGAGTAATGGTTAGATAAATTTTGAGGCCTAAGTGGCAGATGTCTTCTTTCTTTGCTTTTTTTCCTGAAATTGGCAGAAAAAAGTTCTGAATGCACTATTACAAAAAAGTTTCTCAATATTCTTGTGACCAATCAAAGTTCTAATTCTAGAAAATGTATTCCCATCAACCCAAGACCATCACATTGGTAAAGAATTAAAACATTTGTTTGATAAATGGCTTTTATGACAGTCATACTATAACCAAATGTATTTGGAAAAAAAGGAACAAGGACATTAAATCAGATAAGAATAGTATTGAATTTATTTTAATTTCTTCAAAGAAAAAGGGCATTAAATCAAATAAGAATAGAATTCAATTTATTTCAATTCAGATTAACCAATAATTTTACATCATTTTATTATTGTTAATTCATAAATTTCTACTATTCTAACATTTATAAAATCTGTCTATTTATGCCAATCTTCACACTTGACTTAAACTCTAAGTTAAAATTGTATTATTTTAATGTGTTTTATATATATATGTGTGTGTGTGTGTGAATTTATTAATTTTATATATTTAGCACCGCGTCTTACAACCCGTTAGTGTTATACGCTTTAAGTACTAATTACTCTAATGGATTAGGAATTGGTAAGGTTGAATTAGAGGAAGTGAACCTGCATTTGCGCGGAAGGAGAGTGGAAAACCATTTAGGAAAAACCACCCTCAGTTCACCCAACCGAGATTCAAACCTCGATCTCCCCGTCCTCAGCAGTCAAGCTCAACACGACTAGCGCGTTAGCCAACTACGCCACCGAGGCGGGTTGTATTAATTTAATGTATTCTTAACTCTTTCATATTATGATGAATATATAGTAGATTTCCTAATTTCAATCAATTTTCTGCTCAATCTAAGGTCCATGTCTTACTCTAGTTGATCTTTGGAATTTATATTAAATTTCAACTCTGTTCCACATTGAATTCTACGATTATATTTAAATTAGTTTATTATTATTATTAGCACCGCGTCTTACTACCCCTTCGGGTTGTACGCACTTACGCTAATGTGTAATGGTAGGGTGATTGTTAGATGAAATGAAGGACCTACAGTTTAACGTGGAATCCGAACCACGGTGGAGGCCTGGCATTCCTCACATTCACAAGATGTAAATTAGTTTAGTTTTATATGTTCTCTTAGCATAGTCTGCTACACAATTTATTTTACATGACATCAATAAATCATTACATTTAAACACAACTTCCTTGTTCACTGCTCCCAAACACAATGATCATCAACATTATGTTTTACCATGTCATGGATTACAGATATCACAGCACTGTTCAAGGTATTAAAGTTAAGGTCCAATCACTGAACATTCCATAGTGTCAACCGTGGAACACTTGAATAGATGTACTACATGTCCTTGTAGAAAATTTGTTTTAATACTGCAATGTAGGCCTATGCAATCACAATTACTTGGTTAGCCCACCTTATCCCACTAAAAAAGCAGACTTGGAAGTTCTTTTAACAATTACAAGCTAATTAAGTAAATAATCGCAATAAAAACAAAGAAACAGGGACTTTTTCATTATAGTAGGTATCTGACAAATTCGTGGTGTCAAATTAATCGTATCAGGTAGTAAGTAGGCTGGGGGGAGTACTTACGTTCCATCAAGCCCTCTCACTGCATCCTCTGCATCTCGAGGGTCCTCAAATTCAACAAAAGCGAAGCCAGGGGGGTTCCTTGCAACCCACACATTTCTTAAAGGACCATATTTAGTGAATGCAGATTCAATTTCATGCTTTGACGCGCTGCTGCCAAGATTACCAACATACAATTTGCAAGAAAGGTCCCATTCTCGGTATCTGGACATTGTGGTTTGGAAAGAAAATCCTGAGGAAAAAAATTGTGATATTAACATTTATAATTTATCCAATGAACATTTTTAAACATGGTACGTTATTATTAATAAAACAACATTATGTTGAATTATCTAGAGCCATTTAAATTCTCAAAACAAAACGGGCTTTCTTAAATAATGTAGGCATAGGTTAGACAAAAAGTTTGAGGGGAAATTTTGTGTGATGTCAATGAGTACATTAGGTCCACGTATTTAGATATTAACTAAAAGTGAGACACTTAAAAATAAGGGGATAAATGAGATAGTCTTATTTCTCCTGTAATATAACAATCCAATTTTCATGTTCTTAGTGATAATTTGAAGCTTGATCAATGCTAAATTTGTGTAGTAAAATATAAGATCCAGTTTCAACAAAAAAAAATCTATGTAAAAATGTTCAAAACATTAGCTCCAACTTTCTTTGTGTTAGTGGTAACAATATATTTTATATCAAGTAGGGCTATATGAATAGCCCGAATAGAAAAAACAACAACAATGGCTTCTCTTTAGTTTATAGTTTGTTTGAATTGGCTAGAAACTGTAAAAAAATATTAATAATTTAAAAAATGAGACAAGTCATCAGGGGGAAAATGAGACATTTATAGGGAAATTTTAAGGTGGTTGGAGAGACTGAATTAGCTAGTTCTTGATCATATTTTTTTCAAGAGTGCACAGTGTGCAAAACATTGTAGACCAATTTTAGTACTTGTATTATCTGAACATGTCATATTCAGATGATACAAGTATTGAAATTGGTCAACCTCCATACTCCATTTTGCAGGTAAATATTATTATTATTATTATTATTATTATTATTAGCACTGCGTCTTACTAACCATCTAGGTTATACGCACTTACGCTAATGTGTTAATGGTAGGGTGATTGTGAGATGAAATGGAGGACCTACAGTTTAATGTGGAATCCAAACCATGGTGGAGGCCTGGCATTCCCCACATTCACAAGTTGTGATTAACACACGTCTTGTCAGAGGTGAAGGAAGGATTTGGCAATCAGATAAATCCGAGGATTGAAGCCTGGACCCCCAGTGCAGAAAAATAGCCTATTTATTTATAATAATCATATCACTAATAAAAAAGTATAGATGTCACAGTTAACTAAGAAAAGTGTCTCATATTCACCCTAAATCACCATACCTTTTTTTTAAGTGTCTTACTACCTGTCCAGGTTATACGTCTATTAGCCACCTGCACCTAAGTTACTTTTATAATATCAGCATAAACGACCATCATCAGAACAGCTTAAAATGGGTTAAAATACAAAACAAGATTTAAGAAACGTATTTTATTAAGATAGGCCTAGATTTTTATAGAGCACTTTCTACCATTAGTTCATTCACTAACATGTTTCTACCAACAGAAAAATATTTTTGCTCAAGCAAAAAAACTATTTTACATTCAATTCTTTTACAGTACTTACTTTAAACAAGGTTTTTATTCAATTTTAAATATGACTTTATCTTTGTTAATAGCAACAATATGAATGCATTGATGAGCACAAATAAATTAAAGATGACTTAGATAGTATGTAACAAATTATGTGCATGTAGTAATTGTCCGTGACAGCTTTATACATCTTGGAGCGGCCTTGATCTATACTAAGCAAGTTAATGGTTGGGTGCTATCAGCTCTCAAGCCTATCTAAGGCAGTTGCTAGTATCTAATTGGAAAAATAATTTTTGTGTTCAAAAATTGCAGGTACTGTTAGCTCTCCTCTATACATGGTGCACGATAGTTACCCCTAGCCACAACACTAGATACCGTGGTACTGCAGGGAGTTATATTGTCTGTATGTACTCCAAGTGGTAAGGGGTTTGAATCCTTAAGGATTATGTGGTGCATTAGAGTGAAGAATCAAGTGATAGTAAACTATTGTCTATTTATTGAGGATAATATCGAAACTACAAGTATTTTAAATCTATAGACTATTGTAGCTATTAGATATGGGCAATAAATCACTGACTGTGATTTTTTCACCGATACTATATGATCACCGCTACTCCCAGTGACTCAATCTCAAAAGTATCGGTGATTGAGATATCACTGATCAAAGATCTGCATCGGATGGCAACAGTTACTCGAGCTACGGAGCTAGTATTGCTTTTTCAAGACACTCGAGTAAATACTCGCTTCGCAGCCCTTGTTATTCTTTTATTTTCTACTTTCAACCAGCTAATTGAGAATCAACCTTATTGACTGGCATGTTTTACGTGTTATTTCTATTTAAAACACTTGATCTCATAAAATTAATTATTCAAAAATAATAACAGATTAATACGTAAAAATGATTTTAATGGTTTAAATGTTTCATTCACATGCGTTTTCAATACAAAATATTTTGTGTCAAGAAGAAAATTGAAAAGTTTGCTTACTAAGCAAATCACATTTCGGATTCTTTTTAAAAGTAGGCTACAAAAATAAATCATTCTTTTTTTTGATGATCCTATCCGCCAAAATCGCAAATGATAAATTAAAATAAATAACAAAATAGAAAATATATATAAATAAACCTTAATATTGTCTATGCAGTGATGATCCTATTCATCATATAGTCTGATCTAAAGTTTATTTGCTTCTAATATATGTAGGCCCCTATAGTTCATCTACTATTAGATGTACAATATTTAAAATAAAATAACACTACAATAATATTATCATACATGACCTGCATTCCAAACAACATTTTCTAAACCAATCGCCATTATGTTATGTTCATTTTTAATGTCACATAAATTTTAATCGTAAAACAGATCACTAAATAAATTACACAACTGCAAGAGTTTCTTATAGCATGTCAATTAAGTTTTAATATTGGTATTCAAGTTTAACATGTTTGTTGGACCACTAATTTTGCCAAAATTACATAAAGTTTTTCTTTTTATCAAGTGTATGAAACATCTTAAAACACATACTTTTGTATTGAATGTACATTAGTCAGGCAACATGAAACACAGATGAAACCTGAAGATTAGGTAGCTGTATGTCAATTGTCTATGTCAGTGCCGAAAGGAAGAGTTTATGTTAGGTCTTGAAGTATCAAATTCCAATGCAATGCCAATCACCCGAGTAATTAGTTTCCTTCCAACTGATACTCTTGGGACTATTCGAGTAAATACTAAATACACAGTACTCAGAAATACTGCATACTCGATTGTACTCGCCTACTCGGACAGCAGCTTAATACTAGCTTTGACCGTGGTTGGAAAGTGAAAAAATATTGGTCCATCAAAACACTATGAATACCAGTCACAGTGAAAAATCACTGGTATGAATCACCAATATTTTAAAAACAATCACTGTATTCAATGATATCGCAAAATCACTGTTTTGCCCATATTTAATAGCTATGCTCATTAACAATAGCAAAGGGGTGATAAAAGAGCTTAGGACAAGTGCCTATATTCTTTTAAACTATGTGCTCCAATTTTATCTATTAATTGGTTAAAATAAACTGGATTTCTTTAGTCTTCAATCTGATTCACTAAATTACTGGAAAAAATGTTTCATAAATATTTAAGTAAATCGGATTAAAAAATAGAATGTGCCATGCACTGAAGCTATTTAAGTAAATCAGATTCAAAAAGTGTGCCATGCACTGAAAGACTTTGAAATCATAGCTAATGTCACACACACAAGATGGTGAATACTGCCAAAAGTTGTCCTGAATAAAAATGTAGCATCAAGGTATTTACTTAGTGAAAAAATACATAAATTAGGATAGGTCTTCACCAAGCCCCTTACGAAAATTACTAAATTATATGAACTTGGTTAAGTTATCTAGCCAACTAGCTACCTTTACCAAAGACTCATAATTTCTGCTTAACAATTTTATTTTTTGAAGCCATTTTTGGATAGTTTCCTCCTTATTTCTTAGGGACTAATATGTATAACTCTTTCATTATAGATTGAAAAAATAATTCAATCCAAGATAAAGAACACACAAAACTAAAGGTGGTAACGAGTTTTCAGATAAACAACTTTAATCCTCAACGGATTAGACAGATAAACTATTAAACCTGGTTGAATTTCAGTAAAAATAATAGTTACAATTATTACTTACAGTATATTTATTACAGAATGAAACTTTTTCTTTTTTTTAACTTTGTTTTATATTCAAATATCTGTAAGTCGTTAAAATATTTTTCTATTTGAATTCAACCATCTTGTTGTGACGAGTATCATAGATAATAATGCCGTGCTAGTGTAAAAGCTATTTGCTTAGTACTTGTAATAACCACAGTAAGCTCTAAGGTAGCTATAGAGATAAAATAAAAGGTAGATAGTAGTTATCGATTAGACATTGTAATATTTTGTTTGATTTGTATAATACGCATTTATATTTAAAATATTAATTTTAACGTTATATATTCTGGTTTATTTAGTGTTATGTTTAAGTGAACTAATACATAATATTTGGCTGAAAATTGCATTAATAAACTAGTTTTATGGAAAATTGTGAAAATCAAAAAGCTGTAAACACTGACTAGTTAACCTAGGTTGCAACAAGCAAAATACTTATTCTGAAGCCCGATCATTTCACTCTGAAAGAGCAAACGATTAAATAACAATTCAGTGGCAGGGAAATCTTATTTGTTTAGAGAAAAGGTGATGGGGTTTTTGGCTGATGGTGGGGATAGTTTGCAAAGCCCGTCTTTGGCAAGTGGATAAGGTTCAATACATTATTCTATCTTATTTTTTTGAACGCCCATAGGAGTTATTTGGAGTAGTCCTCACATGAAAAATATTTGAGAATAAATGCTCTTAAAAATTGTTTTGGGGTGGGCCTAGTACGGTTGTTCTTGACTGAAAAACATTTTAAAATTAAATGTCTCCAAAAACATTTTGTTTTTTTTAGAGAGAGAGAATCGCTATTTGGAGTTATTTACCTACTCAAATTTTCTTGAATGTTTCTGTAAGCAATTTAGAGTGGTCTTCTTTCAGCATTTCTTTGAAAATTAATTGATTATGTAAGATATGTGGTGTGTGCCAATCTGGAACTAAGACATGCCAAGAAGTGTAAAGAGTTAATGTATAAAGAATACTACACCTCAGAGGACACAGAAATGACAGTGATGAGAGTAGAATCCAGGCAGCCAAGATTAGATTCATTTGAAGTATTTTAAGAAATACCAAAAGAGTGTGAGAAATGAGGATGCAAGGAAAGAAATTGGAGTGGAAAAGCTGAATGAGAGAATGTACAGGAATAAACTGAGATGGTTGGACTTGTTAAGAAGATGTAAGATAAAAGAATACCAACGCAAGCAATGAAAATAAGAATGATTGGAAGGGTCCAAAGCAAGGAAGACAGTGTGTATCTAGCCACTTTTTCACCAGCTATTTTCTATTCTTTACATTAATTTTGATAGTCGTTGGTCCATAGCAGTCAGTCGTTTCAGTAAACCATCAACAATCTTGTCAGGGGGTGTGGGTGTGGGGAAGTGAGGTTAGAGAAAAATAATAATAGGTTTTATGATGTTAGTTATATTTTAAATATTTGAAACCATTACAGTGTTCGAAACTACAGTATATATATATATATATATATATGTTTACTTGATGTATAGGTTGAATATTGGACACAGTTAAAGCATAAAAAACATATAAATTAAGTTTATTTGAGGGATGATGCACCATAACCTGTAAATATTGCGACCTTGACATGACACTATGTTCAGGGTAGCTACAATCTTCCTTTATTTGTGTAATGTCTAATAAGTAACTGTTGAGTGAATCACATGGTAGACGTGGATAGTTACTGAATTTAACTTTGTTGATAGTTATGGAATGTGTTAGAAAACCCACCAGGTGGGCTCTTTTATACTCGTAACGTCTTCATTGTAACAAACACTTGTAATTAAGACTTGGAAACTGTCGCACATCCAGTTGGTATCACGAGAGAAGTGTCACCCGTCTGATAGGTACCAGTATCATAGAGAAGTGTCCGCGTTCCACTTGTGTGCCCAAATATCACCTCTCCAATTAAAAAAAACACTAACACTCACCAATAAAGGGGAAAAGAAGGTTGACACATTCAAAATAATTAAAATTTATTTTGTTTACATCACATTACATTTACTGACCAAGTGTTATAATGCTGAGAAAAAATTATCAATGTTTAAATCCTAAGCAAAATTTAAAATAAATACTTTTTAAAATCCACATCTAAGTAGATAATTATGTCTTTATATTAACAGTACCAACTAATCTACTAAATATTTCCCAAAGAGTTAATTATATATTACACCTCAAAATACTTACATTTATTACAAATCCTTAAATAATAATATATCAAGCAAATTCAAGCAAATATACCAATTATGCAATACTATGTATGTATCTAATGTCAAAGTTAAATTATTCGTGTAGATATTACAAAGAAGTGAAACATTTTTAATTAAATCAGATTAAAACAAGGGATAAAACATTAATTGCTAACATCACATTTATTTTTATATACTAATATACTACTCAGCATGGTTTAAACGTGTACATGGATTGACGATATGTGGAGTCCTAATATTAATATGAATAAACAGTCAATGGGCAAATTCAGTTCCCATCACATCCACAGAAAAATTGCTTTCAATGAAGAAAGAGTTCACCTGAAAAAGTCAACCAAATCAACAAATGAATTAATACTTAATTGCAATGTTTTAAATTGTAATAAAAGAATAATGCATGAACATTCAAAATATAATAATGGAGGCATGTGAAGACCACTTTTTCAAGTTTGTTCAAAGTAAAGTCAACTTAAATAATATAAAATATTCCCGAAGCCGAATTGAAGTTTAATAATTTAAAAAGAATGTTTAATGTTGGATAAAAATATTATACTTTTCATAACTATGTAAATTTAGCAATGAAATAAATTTTACAAACTGTTATATTTCAAATACAATTAATATACAAAATGGAGTTTAATTATTTTATGTGTAAACATTAATTTATGATGGAAATAATAGCAGAAAATGAAAATAATAAACATAAATGTGTGTTTTGATTAATTTTTTTTGCATTTCATGTTCAAATTTAAATCGAAGAGAACAAATATACGAAGATAAGTCAACGTTTTGGAAGCTTCACAAACCTCTATACAATACAACTATGAAATAATATTATATGAACATGATTATAAATAAACACAATGGTGTGAAAATTTTCAATAACAATACCATAATCAACTGTTTCCAACTTGTGGGTGGGTCAATTTAGTAAGATGCTTCCATCTTCCTCTGCCCTTCCACCATTCTTTCTCCTTTAATCGTTTCCATTCTAAACCTCTCTCTTACACACTTTCTGTTATCTGTTACTTCCATCTCTTTCTTAGCCTCCCTTGCTGTCTTTTCCTACATACTTCATTTCCAACCTTTTCTTTGGCATCCTCATTACATGTACATACCATATCAGTCTTCCTTCCTTTACTATCTCATGTACTCCCTGTACCCCTACTCTTTATCGGATAACTTTGTTAAGTGTCATTTGCTGTTGACCGACCAAGGACACCTGTATAATTTATGTAATGTACTGTATTTACTGTTTATTTTATGTAATTTGTGTACTTCACTAGGATCTTGTCACCTATATAAATGTAAAATGAACAAATTGTTAAAAAAAGAGGAGGGTTGATAGGAGACTCATAGTCATAAATGTCATTAAAGCAAAATAAAAATACTTAAGTTCGAAGCCTTTTTTCGACCTATGAGGTAGCGACCTTGGCCAGCTGCCTCTCACCATCCATCGCAAGACTCCCCATGACTATATCCGAGGAAAGAGGAATAGGGGGAAGAAAGAACGAGAAAGCCACAGATGCCGGATACATGACATCATCCAACACCCTCTTCCCTCTCTCTGCTGTCCTCTTCTACTTCCACCTTTTACATTTATCATGAGGAATGCCAGGTCTCCACCGTGGTTCGGATTTCACGTTAAACTGTAGGTCCTCCATTTCATCTCACAATCACCCTACCATTACACATTAGCGTAAGTGCGTATAACCCGAACGGGTAGTAAGACGCGGTGCTAATAATAATAATACATTTATCATACCTCCAAGATATTTTACGTTTTGTGCTTTTCTCAGCTCTACTCCATCCGACTTTAGAGCTTTACAAGGCCTTTTCCTATTCTTTGTCATTACCGCCATTTCACACTTCGCCATACTAAATTTCATTCATTCCATACCTGTAATTGTTCCTGTACTTCCTCTTCCACCCATAGTTTCAAGTCATCAGCAAACATCGTGGCTTTCATTCTTTCCTTTCCAAGATTTCCTTCCAATCTATTCATGATAATTTCCACTACCATTACAAATAGAAGTGATGAGGGGGCACTACCCTGCTTCTCTCAATTTTATATTTGGAACCACTCGGTCTCCCACTCTCTTTCTTAAAACAACTCCTGTTATCCTCATGCATGCTTTTCACTCATTACAACTCTTCTATTCTCTTCAGCCTCCTCCATTGCTTTCCAAACTTTTTTTTCTATCCATGCTATCATATTCATGCTCCACATCAATAAATACCATTACCAAGTCTTTCCCAAATTCCTACCTTCTTTCCATCAGCTGTATGGCAAAGATTAAGTCTATTGTAAGTCTATGTTCCCTAAATCCGGGTTGTTCAGGTCTTCACCTCCTTTAATTTTATTTCTTAGTATCTTTTACAATATCTTCTCATATATTTTTGTACAGTGGCACATTAGTAATATACCTTAACATTTGTAAATCTTGTTCTTTCTACTTTCTTGCAAATAGGAACTATAACTCTGTAATCACGCGGCATAAATTGAGGCATTTGGTTGTTTAAAATTTGTTGTATTGTGGATTGTATGTGACAAAACGAGTATTGCAAGGGGTTTTGATTAGTTAGTAAACAATAGAAAATATGTCCTGACAGCTTAAACAGAGTCTCAGCATTCCTTACAGTAAATTAGGCCAGGAGGCCAGATAGATAGTAATGTTTCCGAGCTAGCTGGGCTGACAACTAAACAACGATTCTAGGGGGTCAATCTGCCGGTTTGAGGGGCTGAGCGGGATAGAACATCGGGTCATAAGGTACTTGTACTAGAAGGCAACTGTCGTACCCAAGATACCAGGGTTCATAACTGTGTTGGACCACATAGTGTGGTTAAGCATTCCTTGCTATACTTCATTCTGTAACAAGCTTCTAAGTAATTCCAGTAAGTTCTTTTGTATCTTTTAATAACTTTCATCAACATTACATTTTGTAATAAAGCAAAGTAGTACAATATACTCATTAAAAAACCCCAAGCCGAACGTCAATTACGAACCCACAGTCTTAGATCATTTCCGCAGTCAGTTTGTACACAGACACATACATGCAGATCTGAGTTAACATGGCGAATGTGTTCTTGATAATGGCTAAATGAATCCAAACTGTCTAAATCAAATATAATTTACCCATAGTATAAAGTACATGGTAAGGATTCAGGGAAGTGATGCTTGGAAACTAATTTCCTTTATTTTATAAACTGTGCTCGTTTGTTATCAAAAATATTAAAAACAATAAAAATTATGAAAAAAATATTATTCACACAACAAGAACGATCGGTGAGCATAGAGAGATAGGAACCATTCCCCAACAAAAATTGCTCTGAAAGTGCATGAGAATATAAGGTTCAAGTAAAAGTTTATGATCATCACAATGGAATTCCACCCATTCATTCACATTTAATGATACATTATCAATCACGTTAAACAAGAGAATACATCTTGAATTGATGGTCTGCTTGCTGGTTGTAGCACTATTCATTAAGGGATTCATTTAAGTTTAGTATAAATATGTTTACGGTTCAAAGTCACATTTCCACTTCGATTTGGTTTAAGAGCTATATCTAGAAACATATAACATTCCTTTAATTAATATAGCTTGATCCTATGCAGAACTGTGGAGTCGGTAAAAATGTAAATTCAGACTTCAAAATCAAAACTTATAAAATTATAACACTATATTGTAAACATGTAATTGTAATTTTATACTTTTTTATTATTATTTAGGACCAATATCTGTGGTTTTGATTGACAAATTTATATGAATATAATTTCATAATGCCAAAGAAGCTTCCCATAAAGTCATCTGTAATGGAGAATGTTATATCAGTAAATGTGTTATTACTAATTAATATACTCTAGCCATTTATGAAGAAGTCAGATAGTAAAAAAAGAGAGGAGACTTTATCGAAGGCTTGGTGTATCAACGTCATAGCCCTGATATTGTGAATGAAAATGAATTTAATGATTATTCATTTACTGAAAAGTGAATCTAGCCTTAAATATATCTAAGCACATATAAATAAACCTTATGGCTTTCAACTTTTTTACTTCCCTTCCTTCAATCCAATGAAAATTAATTACTTTTATACTATTTTACAGTAGCATAAGCATAACTCACCGCCTGTCCCTGGAATCTGAACGAGAGCGCCGAGCTGAACGGCTCCTGGAACGAGATCTGGTACGAGAGCGTCTACGAGGCGAGCGAGATCTATAAAGATAAATGTATCTCAATACAAGCTATTCGCTTATTGCAAACACTACAAACAATACAATGGGGCAATCCCTTTCCAATGTTTCTTTCAACCAGCTAGGATTTTAATAAAAAGCAAACTGGATCTTTATTCTCCTATTAATATTATTAAATAGGCCTATGTATTTATAAAACTATGTAAAGTTTTACAATATAATAAGACAGTTTTTTAATCAAGTTTATTGTTTTAATTAGTTTTTCATTCAAGTTTATCATTTTACTTATCAGTATGGTTAATTTCTATTATTACATTAGTTTATAGTTTCCAAATTTATTTCATATATTTTTAGCTCCCCACATTTTATATGCAAGCTATTAGTTTTACTCAACTAAAGATGACATTTATATTGTGAGTGTAAATAGTGTGTGACTATTATATTTAGTATGTTTATTTTCTTTACTAATATTTATAATAATATTCTATAACTCTGTAACTAGCCCACTAATTTTATATGATAATGTGTATATAAAAGACAGACTTTCAAGATCTTTCATTACTTAATAAGTAATAATATTTCTTACTGTAGGTCTAATAATCATTGTAAAACTTATTTTAGTCTGGTTGAATTTTGTTATAATTTGTTTAAATATCCTAAATGACTTGTTTCCATATTTTGACACATAAAAACAAATGAAATATTTTTCTTTTGGCCTAGTTTCTATGATTACAAAATGAGGATTTATTTAATTTAATTTTGAATGGTATCGAATAGGGTATCAAGTATCGAGGAGATGAATTGATAGTATCGAACAAGGTATCAGAATCGAGAAAAGAAGGTATCGGCCCACTGCTAGTTTTATTGTTAAGGTGCTTTTTTTTTGTAACTACCTGATTTTTACCAATTTTTATCAAATTCCTCGACATTTCTTAGTTTTCACTGCCTGCAGAACCAAGTTTATAAGACATTTAATTTTATGTGTGTAAAGGAGATCTACATTTAAAAAAATGTAAGGGAGGTGTTTCAACTATTTATAATGCTCAGTCATTTTTATAATAATCATGAATAAACAATAAATAACTATTATTCCTATTAACATTTTAATAAATGTAACACCCGCTTTGGTGACAGCATGACATAAGGTATCACTCTCGCAATATTATGATATATATATAATCAATATCTGACTATAGGGAGATGGAGGTTCAATCCCCATAAGGTGTACTGAGGGTAGTTTTTTCTAACTGGTTTTCCATTCTCCCTCCATGCAAATGTAGGTACACTATATCAATTCAACCTTTCTCATCCCTGACACATAAGAGTAGATAGTACATAGGTGCATAACTCAATCAGGAAGTAAGACACAATGTTAAACTTAAAAGAACACATAATAATGTTTAAATATACTAGTCTATCTAATCCGAAAGGCATTTGTGTGGAAATTAAAAAACGATTCTAGCAGAGTCTTCTTTTTATTATTTATGCAATATGCTGATTTTGTTAATCTAAAATGGAACTTTTCTAAACTAGGTTTAGGAAGAGCAATATTTAAAAAAATAAACCAGTCTATTTAAATAAGTTTGTAGGTCAATTTACCAAGCAGCAGAAACTTTTTCATTTGGAGTGCAGCCATATTAACTATTATAAAATGGGGTTTGAAATGAATTTAGTTAGTTTAAAAACACAGCTTGAAAAGTGGCAGTACAAAGGTACCAAAGTTAATAACATCTGTAGTCCAGTATTTTGGTTTTATGTTTTTGTATTCTAGCTGTATTTTAGCCCTTAATTATGTCTGCCAAGAGACCAAAAATTGTGAATTGTAGTGGATTATTTCCTGTTTTGAACTTTATTCTATCCTTCTGTTGTCTGGTACCTATCAAGTCCCAAGGGTGTTTCAACCTGTAATTTATTTTTACTAAATGGGGACTATTTATAATACACAGTGAACATTGTAAAAGGATGAATGTTGATTTTAAATAACTAGTACTTGTGCTTTGCATTAAAAATGATTGATTTTGAATAAGATTTGGATTTTTAAGGTTCTAGAAAACATAAAACTAACTTCATTAGTAAGAATATGTAGCAAGTTGACAATTTAACATTAAAAATGGTGGCATATAAACAAATCCGAATCCAATTTACCTTTGAATCCCAAATTTCTAATCCAAATCTTGGAAATAATGATGAACATAAGAGGAAATCAAAATAGCGTGGAGTTATAGAACATGAAAATAGAAACTAAATGTTAGCATTATTTCTTATAATCTATTCATTATAACATACATAGTCTGTTCACCGTAGGAATAGTTCTCTGTAAGGCCCATTTCCCTATCAGAAATCTATTATATAGTAGGATATTGGTAGGAAAAAAGACCTTTCAGAGAGTAATTCCTACCGTGAATGGAGTATACATTCAGTTAAGTGTTAAATTACGGTTTGGGGCCTGGTTTCTAGGTTCATCCTATAATTATAATTAGTTCTGAACCACCAATAAGCAATATTAAAGATCTTAAAACTAATTTCACTTGAAAAATTGAATAAATATATATATATATATTTAAGGATTTGAGTTTTAATCTGAAATTTTCTCGAATCTCCTTAAGGATTCGAGGGATTCAAGGTCCCATCCCTAGATTTTATGAAAGGTTATTTTTTACTGCATATTAGTTATTCACAATTTGCACTGTATTGTATTTTAGCACTACATATTATCTCTTCTGTTTACACACATATGTATCAATTACACTAATATGTTGGGAGGAGGGAGTAAGGTTGAATTCAGAGTACTTTACTCACATTTGCATGGAGGGAGAGTGGAAAACCACACTCAACCGAGATTCTAAGCCCAATCTCTCCATTAACGGTAGTCTAGTACCACCATTCCCCAGAGAAAAAGACTGAAAAAACTACTCATCCATCCATTGCATTACTTTGTGATTTACTCGGTGAGCAATTTTGTAAATATTTAGATGTGGAGTTAATGATAGCCTAAACTACTATCAAAAATATCCTATACTAACTACTTCATATAAATAGTATAAAGATTTATTATTTTAAGACATTCACAAACTATTGTAACCATACCCCAAATTATTATACTACTGCCAAGTATCAAATTCCAAAACAAACTCCATTTCTGGCGTTAAATGTTTATACATTTTTCTAAAATCTGAAGAGAAAACGTATTTAAAAAACACATTTATAAGAATTTTTTTTAGCAAAGTAAACATTAAGAATAAAATGTAAATAATACCAATTTAAAAAAAGGATATTTACACAAACTCTCATTAACCATTAGTATCTTTAAAAAAACACCTACACAATGCAAGTGAGTATTCACCAAGATAGTTTAAATACCAGCTTGTACTGATGAGAGTATCAGATGAGGAGCAAGCAGGCTGGCGATTGTTGTGCTGATGGCAATAGATGGTGTTGGTGGATTGGGGGCCTGCAACCTGGCGGGCGGTGGTATGGTTGATGGTGGTGGTTGTGGTGGTGGTGGTGGTCATGGTGAAAGGTTCAGTTGGTATAGTTTATTATTTTTTTTCCCGAGGAGAAGGCGATGGTTGTTGGTTGGTGCGCACGCATGTTTGGCCTAACAGACGAGTAGATGTGCGCAAAACACGCAAGTGACGTGGCACTACGTAGAGCAGATTTGATCGGTTGGGGTTGGTTGGTGGTTGTTAGGTGGCCCCGAGACATAACATGAAGTAGAAGTCATGGGTGGCTGGTGGTAGTGGTTCAGGAGAAGTCGAATGAGCCCTGCAAATTGTCGTAACTCCATGAGACAAGCCGACCACCCTCCAAGACCATCCCTTCCCACGCACTTTATCATCGACAATGCATGAGACATTCAACACATATTGTCTCACACGTGTCAGATAACAACTTCAGGTTCAACCGTACCAGAATTTAGAGTAAATATATTTTTTATTTTGAAAATACCAGTTAATAAGTAAGCTAGCTCTGATAAACTGAAAATAACAACCTATATACTATAGAGTTTAATTTTCAGTTTTCAGTGATGAAATTATTTTAGTGAAAGAAGTTAGACCACTTGGTCTTCTGCAAATTAATCCTGACTTACATGTGTACCCAACATGAATAAAGTAATCTTATAAAAAGACTTCTCCGCCTGCAATAATATAAGTAAATCGGATCAAATTCCTAAAATGTAGTCCCTTTTAAACCTTTTCTAGTAAATAAAATCCTCCCAGTCTTATTCCAAAGAATGTGCATGAAACACAAAGAATAATTAAATATCTTAATACTTTACAAGCTCCTCCTTAATAATGATACAAGACCAGATCAATCAAACTCTGACAATGATTACCTACATTAGTTTCAAACAATAAATATCTCCACTAAATTATAGGCTCGTAGAGAGAATAAAAGCAGTGCACAGCACTAAAAGAATGTACCTTCCTGGACCAAAGTCTCGGCGGCCACCTCCACCACGGCGGCTGCGCCCGGACGACATCTCCACTTGAACACGTGTTCCACACAATCTCCTTCAAACACACATCATTATATTTGAATATAAATTAAAGTAACATTGTTACACTCAACTACAGGTGTTACATGGTTGTTGGATGGTAAATTAAACACATTTATGAGGGTATATTTATATTGCCTTTGAAGTTTAGTTTTAACTTCATTGCAGCCTTCATTTACCCTGAATGGTTTTAATATTGGTAAAAATATTAACTCAATGTTAGATTTAAGTCATATTGTAAGTTTAGACCAGATATAGGAAGTTTGGATATGTTTATTATTATTAGCACCGCGTCTTACTACCCGTTCGGGTTGTACGCACTTACGCTAATGTGAAATGGTAGGGTGATTGTGAGATGAAATGAAGGACCTACAGTTTAACGTGGAATCCGAACCACGGTGGAGGCCTGGCATTCCCCACATTCACAAGATGTCTTGTCAGAGGTGAAGGAAGGGTTTGGTAATCAGATAAATCTTTGCCGGGACCGAGGATTGAACCCTGGCCGCAAGCATAGAAATCTGACACCTTACCCCTAGACCGCCAGGTCACCTACTTGGATATGTTAATAACTCTACAATTTTAGAAAGTCAGATGACATGACAAATCAATTATATGACAAATCATGCCAATATTTTTTATAAAATGGAATATTATGGCATAAGAGGTATTGTACTTCAGCTTTTCAAAACTATATTTGAAACAAAGAAATGAAAATAGTGATGTAAAAATAAATTGAGAAAAAATAAAGCAAGTAAATTGCATCAAATACCCGAGCATGACTTTAGACGATAACCTAGACTGGACCTCACACATCAGGTGTCTAAGCAAGGCTCTCTCTAAATATATTGGTGTTTTCTCTAACCTAAGACATATTTTCCCAGTATTGACGATAACAAATTTGTACTTCACGCATGTCTACCCCACCTTCTTTACGGGATTGAAATTTGGGGATTCCCTCAAACCATCTTCAACCACTAGTAGCCTATTGTTATTGAAAAAAAATTTTCAGAATTATAACTTTATCAGATTTCAAATCACATACTACACCATTGTTTAGATTACTTGGATTCTTAAATATGAGACAGCTAATTAAATATAATATGTTAACACTCATGTATATCATACATAGTATAAATACTTCAACTTGCTTAGATTTTAAATATGTTAATCAAAGCTTATCGACCAGGAATAAGACCATTAAAAAAACTAATAGTGTCAAAAGCTAAAACTAGTTGTTTTATTAAATTAAGCTTTTGTTGGACTGGTGCAAAGACATGGAACTCATGGTACTAAAATATTAGATATTCATCAAAATTCAAACTTAAATCAGCCTTATATTATTCTTGACAATCCAGAAGTGGGCTATTAGTACCGATAAAAAAAATAGTAATAATAATGATACTGTCTTAAAAGTAATAATAGAAATAACAAAAGAAGATCCCTATGATTTTGTAATACTCGACTACACAATTTGTTTGATAATATCATTTAGTTATAAAGGTATACTCTAGTCTAGGTGTAACAATAAAAATACACGTTGTGTCAGATTAACACCTTATTTATATAGTAAACTGTTTATTTTATGAAACAGCCTATAGTTAGCTACATAATTTATATATTTTTACCTTGTTTATCTACAATTTTATACCTTCAGATCTATATTCTATAAACACATTAAGGGCCGGTCTTATGACTACCAGATAAAAGTTATCAGCCACTTTAATGTTTTATTTGTCTTATGAACTAAATTTATCTGTAGGATAAATATATTTTCATACAGAACACACAAGGTTGGTACTGTTTTTACTGGTGCGCGCATGCGTATAAGCTCTGCTAATAGCTCTACAACCTAGCGAGTGGTGAGAACGCTCAACAGTTGTTAAATAATGACAACTAAACGAGTGCGAGGAAACAGATGGCGTCACGTGGGTACAGAAGCTAAGATGTCTTGAAAGTACTAATTTCGGTGTCTGCCAAAATGTGGGCAATAGTTGGCACAACGATTACAAAATTTCATTTATTGTACTCACATTTTGATAATTTGTTCTTATATAAATATAACTCTATAAATAGCTTGTCAGTTTATATAAAAGTGTGACTTAAATGTTCTAACTTTATATAGTTAGAGACCGGGCCTGTGCTTACCAAACACGTGAACCAAGTTTTTAACCTAAAAACAGATTCTGATTGGTGAAACCTCATGAAAAACAACGCGTCACTATGGCAACAACCATTTTAACTTCCAGATAAAAGTTATCAGGTACTTAAACCTCCCGATAAAATGTGATGGATAATTCATTTTACCTGGGAGATAAATGCTATCTGGCAGTCATAAGACGCACTTTTAACTTTTAATATTTATCTACCAGATTAATATTTATCCAGGAGTCATAAGACCATTGTAATAGGTTGTAATTTGTATGGTATTGGATTGTATTAATTAATTAATAATAATAAAACTCTCAAAACTCTTGAGTTGGCATTTTTTTCCCACACAGAAACACAGCCTTGGTTGGTGGAAGAAAAGAATTGGGTCGGGGAGGGTCAGAATCCACCTTACATAAGATTTCCTTATCATTTTAATTCACTATCCCCCTTCCCCCCCAACATATACACACACTTTAATCACAAATTTTCACTGTTTTAAAAAAATAATTGAAAAATAGAAGTCATATTTTGCACAATACACATGAAAAGTGAATTTTCATTTTAACAATAAGAATTAAAAAATTGAATTAAATGTTTAAACTAATTTACATAATCGTATAAAAAAGATGGTAGATAGAAAGGTGAGGTGACAGAAAATCTTACAATCTCTATAGTGTTTTACAAGACAAAGGAAATAAGTTTGAGAAGCCATGCAATAGTGAGGTTATCCCTAAGTCTATAAAATAAAAATACGTATTCTGAGAAAGATGTAGTCAGTTCTTCACAGTCAACTTCAAAAAGTAAAAGGAACAATACATGGGTGTATGTGTGTTAATTATAGTTTGTACAAAGTTTATCAATGTTGCAAGACTGATTAGCCTAGGTGTTTAAATAGTGTCATAACCATGTACTAAATAAATTAAATTATTTTCAAAAACAGTTTTCACTTTGACTTGGTCCAACGAACAGCGACGAGACGTTAAAAGATGACATCCAAGTGGTCTTTTCAATAAACAGCACCTTGTAAATATTACAATTAGATTTTAGAAAATGTAATTTTCAAAAGAGAGAAAATTTAAACTTTAGTTATAGTTTTTTTTTGACCAATTATACCTATATGTAAAGAATAAATATGTTTTCAAGTAAATGCTTGTTATAAAGTAAAGCTTTTCTCGAATAACCAAAATACATGTTAATTGTACTATTTTAAAAAGAATAACTAAATAAATCAAGTTAAATTCTTTATGTGTTTGGATCAGAGTAAATTTGGACCAAAAAACAATGATTTGGAAATAACATTGTTTAGATATCACAAGCCAATGAAAGGAAGCAACTGCATTAGAAATAAGGATATGAAATATATAAAAGAACAAAAATAAGTAGCTAAAAATATTTCTAGCCACAAATGAAGACACCTTAGATGAATAGTACTTACGTTCCGTCGAGTCCTCTCACTGCATCCTCTGCGTCTCGAGGATCCTCAAATTCAACAAAAGCAAAACCAGGGGGGTTCCTTGCGACCCACACATTTTTTAGAGGGCCATACTTGCTAAAAGCTGATTCAATTTCATGTTTTGATGCGCTGCTGCCAAGGTTACCAACATAAACTTTGCATGATAGGTCCCATTCACGATGTCTGGACATGGCGATTTAGATAAGAAATCCTGAGATAGCAAAAAATACTGTATTAACTACTAATATATTGATGCAATATCATAATAGATCAAGACAAATAAAAATAGACTTAATGTTCAAATAGTAAAAGCAAAGATCTTGCACTTAAGAAGAAAAAAGATAAGCAATTAAATTATTGGATATGATATTAATCAAATTACTTTCATGTGAAAAGGTTCAGGTTATGGTGGGCCAACATATATTTAATCATTTGTAAGGTTTAGATGCAAAACCCTATATTTGAATAAAAACAAGCCTGCCCCTATTTTGTTAAAATAACATTTCTTGTGTTTTCCACACACTTTTTTGTATAGTAGTACAAAAGAATGAGATCTAATTTTTTTGTAAAATTGTTTGCTGTGGAAGTCCTGTCATTGGTGTTAGGATGATTTGTTCTTGATGGGGAAATCTATGCAATTGCTATTCAACCCAGTATTTTAAGGTGGAAAAGAGAGTTAGGTTTTAAGACATGTAAATGAAATAATGTGCTCATTTCTTTAGTTCACTTTTTCTTCCATGGAAAGTCCAGGCCCTCTGGAACAAATTGATAAATAGCTTGAAGAATGAATATAAGAACATTATATTTAAGACTTGGATGTTTAAGACCTTAAAAATTGTGAAATATGCATGCATATATAGTCTTAAGAATACCAATATATGAAAGAAAAATTAACTATTACAGCTGTCACTCGCATTACGTGAGTGATTGATTGGTTCTGATAAATAATCGCCTAACACAAAACCATGTAAAATGAAATGATTTTAATTTGGGTGTGATAGGGATTACTTCAAAGGAAAAAAAGAAAAAAAAACAACCTAAAACATGTAAACAAATGTGATTTTTATTAATTTATCTAATTAGTACAATGCTACAGGTACACCTGTCAAACTTCAAACCCCTGAAATTCTTAAACAAATGCATTTTTTTATTAATCCATCTAATTATTACAATGCTACAGGTACACCTATTATCAATCTTCAATCCCCTGAAATGTGTTAAACAAATGCAATTTCTAATCAATTGATCTAATTTGTACAAAGCCACAGGTACACTTACTGTCAATCTTCAATCGCATGATAAATGAATTGGATCTGACGAATCTGGATTATCCCTCCCTTGCTGTCGTGAAGGCCCTGAGTCGCTAGACTGAAGATTGTCAACCTTTTTGATGAAATGGTCAAGAATCAGCTTGAGCAGCATTCTTACTCTCTCTATAGAGTTATTTGTGGCAAGCCAATGAACCCTGAATCTCTCTGGCAACTTTGGCATTTCTATTAATGTTAGGGTCATTTTCTTCAATGATTCTAATTGCAATGCCAATGTGCTTAAAAAATTCAGAAATTTGTTTTCTTGAAAGTTGTTTGATAGGCTCAACAACATAAAGCTATATTTATGCCGTTTTCCATTTCTAGAAGCTCTTCAATGGTGAATTCTGTTGAGTGGGATTGTAGCAATTCATCCATATTTGTCTATTCTACATCCTCAAATCCAACAGATCTAGTCATGTCAACAATGTCATGTCTTGAATGGGAAAGCTTGTGTTTCGGATTAAAATTATGAGAATCAGAAATTTCTGACCAAATCATTTTCCAAACTTTCTTCATACAGAACTGTTTAACTTCTGCCCATGCATCTCAAGTCAATTACTTTTTTTATGTTATGGTTTTCCCAAAAGTCTTTCACAGAAATTTCATCTTCGCCATTGGTATTTTCAACTAGCTGGATAAATGTTTTACAAAGATAATAACTCTTGAAAGTTGCAATAATGCTGATCCATAGGTTGAATCAGGGATGATGTGTTTAGTGGCAAAAACATTATATTGATGTTTTCATCTTCATCAGCGATGCTTGGGAGATGTCCTGATGAAAATGTCCACAAGTAGAAGCAATTTAAAGGGCACATTTATCTTTTAGCAATAAACCTTCAATTAACTAGAGAATTCATTGCATAAGTAGGATTCAAACATAGCTCCTGTAATTCAAGCTATTTTGTTTGACCACCATACAACAAGCAATTACCCACCTTGGTGGCGTAGTTAGTTAACGGGCTAGTTTTGTGTGGAGTCATGCTGCCGAGGACAGGGAGATCGAGGTTCAAATCTAGGTCAGGTGAATTGGGGTGATTTTTCCCAAATGGTTTTCCTCTTTCCTTCCATGCAAATGTGGATTCACTTCCTCTAAATGTAACCTTTACAATTCCTAGCCCATTAGCGTAATTAGTACTTAAGAGTATAACCTGAATGGGTGGTAAGACGCGGTGCTAAAAAAACAAAAACACAGGCAATTCCTCCATAGAATAACCCTCGAGTGCCCGTAGGTTTTTGTAGTGATAAACCATCACAGGTTTGGTTTTATGATCTTCAGATGCATTTCCTACTAACAGCAATGTGAAGTGGGCCTTGGAGACTTTACAACCCGGGGCACTCTTTTACACCAACAGAACTGTTATGTTAGACATATGCTTCCATAACAATCTCGTTTCATCAAGGTTGAACACTTGCTGAGGCAAATAACCATGCTCCCCAATTACAGCCTGAAGTTGTGCTGGAAATTTCTCGGCAGCAACCATATAAGGTGCTGCAGCCTCTCCTGTCAGCTTAAGCTTATGGAATCCATATCGCCCCTTAAAAAGTTCAAACCATTCAACACTAGCTGCAAAAGATTGCACTTTAGAATCCGGGGTAGCATTCAATTCATCAAAGTTCTTGCTTTAGCCTGCATAATCAAAGTGGATAATGGATTAGCACATATATTTTGATGTTCAAACCATTGGGCCACCAACATCCTTTATAATTTCTCCAAAATTGATGCCTTATTTGTGTTATCTTAGCAGTAGTCATTCCCGTCACACTTTACAAAGTTTTATTTGATTGTTTCTGCTTGATTTTTTATGGTCATTAAAGTTGAGTCCGAGATTCCTGTCGCTCTGACTTTATCGACAATGTTTATACCTCTTTATAATATACAATATTTCCCTCCAGTGTTATATACCTTTCCACTGTTAAAACTCTCTGGCTCTATTTCTTCAGTGAGACTGAAGAACCTTCTCGACGTGAATTAGTCGAACTAGTACACCTACTCAATGTGAACTAGTTCGGATTGAACGACTAGATAAAACAACTCAAGCCAATCGAGATTCCTCGCCCGATCTGGGGTAGGAGGATACTTTTAAGTTTATTGTCTGCTATTTTCCTTGTTCAGCTACCTCATCACCCCACTACTACCTCTCTCTTTAACACCCCCAAACATCAAGGTGTAAAGTGGTCAGGGTTTTAGGCCCTTAACTATCAACTATTTCATTTATAAAATTATATTAGTTTGCCATTGTTTACATATTTAATACACTAAAGATACTGAGAGTACTAAACTGATAAATACATTTTGCTTTTCCATTCATCTAGGCCTAATTTAATTATCTTTATTACTATCAAATGGTTAATTATAAGAAAGTGTGGGGTTTTATGGTAGTTATAAGTTATGTAAATTACAACCAAAGTTGTAAGCAATATATGTTTTAAATCTCAATTCTTTAACTTCATTTTCAGGCCTTAAACTTTTAATCTAATAGTTTTACATTATTTAAAGTCTTTGTTGGAATTATTAGAGTCATCCAAATTTATTACTTTTACTTTTCATTTTAAGCATCGTGCAATGTATTAATAGCTGAACCCGGAAGCTGAGAGACGCACCTGTTTCTTGCACGTGCAGTCTTTCAGGGGAGGGGGAGGTTTTGGCGCGGACTCCTGGCCAATCAGCACATTTGAGTGAGCGTCTGTGTTTGACCCTATGTGGAAGGAAAGCGTCAGACGCGACAGGGAGACTGGTCGGTTAGCACACAAAGAGGGAAGACCTGTATTCACAAAATACTTTTCGTAACGTGTAGAGATAGTTTTGTGATGGGTGAAAGGAGAGGTAGACTAGGTGGCTAAATAACCACTACCCTAAATAATTATCCGTATTAATGTCATAAATAATTTGTTTCTCTAAATAAAGTGGTACCAACATGTATAATATTCAGTTAAATTAAAACTTTAAATTCTACGCTAAATAGTATCTCTTTAATCGGCTGTGTCCATCTACCTCCACCATTATCTATATAACCCCGAGATGCTCTACTGGAACCTAATGACTGCCGTGGACAACACCTTATGATGAAGAGGAGCAGGTGATAATGGGCGACTAGGTACAAAATAGCGTCCGACGGTGAGGCTGGTTATCAAATCAGCTGACAGTGTGGGTGGCTGGTTACAAAGGTCACAGTACAGGGTGACTGTGAAATTACAGCTGACCATGCATTAACTTTTTTGTTTGTTTGTTTGGATCACATTATAGAGAAAACGCATAAAGTGAGATGACGTATAGTAAGAAATACCTGCATGCTCTGAAAATGATAATGGATATTATTAAAAATATTCCCCAAATAAAGGAAGTAGCTTTCAGTCAAAGAAATTAGCTGACAAATCTTAATTATTGATCTGCCCAATTTTTTTTGGAGATTATCAATATTGCCTAGTTATTAAACTGATTGATGATTTAGCCTAAAGCAGCACAAGCACACCATACTTAGTAAACTGAAAGTAAATTCTAAAGCTAACCAGGAAAGCCTTTACAAGCATAACAAGAATTTAGTGGGATGGGGAAGGTCAGTCCTATGAAGCGGTCGGTGACACCACCTCCTGGAGCTAAGCTACCCAAGTTCTAATTACATGGGTTTATCCAGAATAGGTCTTTCTCAAACAAGTATAGACTACTTGAAGTTGTCAGGAATAGTGAATATGTTTCGAGCAACAAAAATAAGATTTGATTCTTACCTACAAGTAATCTGGTTGTAAAATATGTGTGCAATAAATGTAATATAAAATGTGAAGTATGTATTGTGTTTGATAGAAAAGGGTGTATACTCTACTAGCGTTTTGAAATTCTGGTGTGTGTGTGTGTATATATATACAGTATTTTTTATTTTAAGAAAATCCAGTATATTTGAAAGGCTCTCGGTACAAAACAATCTTCATTTCCTTATTTCAAAATAATTAAATGCTACAGGATGTCCAGCAAAGCTACATTTTAAAATTCCCTAACTTTTCCAGAGCTACTTTCCAACATTTTCAGACACTTTTATATCACAAACATTATTTTAAGATACAACTTAATGTAATAATATTTTATACACATTCTGAAACTGTAGGGGTTAAAGGATTCTAGCCTAAAGAAATTAGCTATTGGGTAGTAATATCTAAGTTAGAGTTCTGTGTGATCATATTGAGCATTTAAAAGATCTGAGAACTTAGATTTGTATGCTCAACTCAAGATAGTGTAGTAAAGTCTGGCATAACTTTTTTTACATAGTTTTAAAATTTAAAATATAACAAATTGTGAGTCATGAAAGTGCCATGACATTTGTAATGTCTACTTGCTACCAAATATAACATCTAACTCAATCTCAACAACTCAAAATATTGTTATCCGCATCAGTTACCCCACCCCCATTTGTAGCTACTACCCCCAACGAGTTCTTTTGAAGCTCTACTGCACTTCCTGACTGCTGTGGACCAACCCAAACCAAGAGAAGAATGAAGACTGGAGGAGAAGACGACTAATTAAAATGGGCATAGGACAGAGTGGTTATTGGATTCAAAACTCCCGCAAACTTTTCTGGAGTTTTTGATATTAAACTTGAAGCTGGCCTTGTATCAAAATTCAAATAATGAATAGAGGAGGCCACTCAAAATAGCTTCTACATGCATATAATGTTATTAAAACAAATCCAAGCGAGGAACACTTTAATTAGCTTCTAAAAGCATTCAATTTTCAAAAATGTGTTTGTGGAAGACTACTTTTAATAGTTTCTTAAGATGGGGTGGAAGGGCAAGAAAAGGTCAATATTTTTGCCATTTTTATAGCAAAACAATTTTGTTGTCGAAATAAATCAAATATTTCTCCAGTACAAACATAAGGAGTATAATTTTCTTCATATGGTGATATCAACAGTTCTTGAATATCGGTCAAGGGTGTTCTAAAATGTAATGACAACTTTTTCTCTTAATTTAAAGTATGTCATCTAATGCCACTATGCTTATGACAGATATTCAAGAACTGTTGATACCACTCTGTGAAGAAAATTAAGTACTATGGTTCTAGTGGAACAATATGTGATTCATTTTGCCCAAAAATGTTTTGCTATAAGAACTGCAAAAACACTGTTTCTTGCATCCCTTTCAAACCCACCTGGTATCTAATTGAAAAAGATCCAGGCAAATAACACTCTAAATAGCTTCTAGGGCATTCCAGATTTCAAAATAATTCTGGGTGAGGATCACTTCAAATAGATTCTATGGAATCTAATTTATAAAAAAAGAAATCTGGTGAGTACTTCTTATAATAACCTTTATAAGAATTAAAATTTTCAAAAATTTGCTAAAGTAAGACTACTTCAAATAGCCGAGGAGTATCAAAATTTCAACAACAAAAAAATTGGAGGTGGCGAAGCACTATTCTAAATAGCTGTTAAGAGTATAATTTTCAAAAACTCCCTAAATGAGGATATTATAAATAGATTTTAGAGAATCAAATTTTCAAACATTAACTGAAGGAGAGAAAGGAAAAAGAATATAAAAAAAAACATTTTAGCTATTTACGTTTCCTCCTCACTAATACAAAGTTTCACCTTTACTGTATACAATAAAAATATTTGTATTTTCAAAGGGTTAGTAGTTATAGTAAGTCCTAACGTCACATCATACACTTAATATTTTGAAGCCCCCTCCAAAATTAAATTCTCTATACACCCATGATTCTAAACACTCGTAACCAACCAAGATAACAAGAGTGCAAAAATGCTCTTGTTAACATCAATACAAAGTCAATTGCGAAAACAAATCTATAATGTAGGATAGAGAACATTTATGGTTTCTTTTGAGAAAATATTTTATACAAAAAAAACTTATCAGTGCTATTTATCCAATAAGACACAAAAAAATCATCAATTAAAATATTTTAATTGGTTACATAAATAAATAATTAATTGATACCAGGAGTGTAAAAACACTCTTGTTATATACCAGATAAATCGTGGAAACACGCCAATAATAATGTAGGTTTACAAAAAAAACTTACCCTGCAGTGATATTTATTTCGTAAGAAAAAAAATCATCACCTATTAAAATATTTTGATTGGTTAGCTTCTTATATAAAAATATTTAATGAATTTAAATGTCTTTACCAGAGTTTACCCAAATGACAACTTTGCATGAAAATAACTTTTATGCTTTTATTTACATCCTTTATTGTTTCCAGCCTGTGGCCTAGGTCAGGTTTTACTCAAGCTTTATATTTTCCACTATTGGTTTGCTAGGTGTGTTGTAGCTTCATATGCCTTATAATCTAACTTAAGACTAGGACAGACACAACATACATCCCGCAACTGTTAAACGGTAAACCCAAATTGCACCAACAATCAATTTTTCGGCCATGCTGGGAATCAAACCTGGGACCCCTAGCAAAGTAGACAGACATGCTATCGACTAAGCTAGGCTGTCGGATGCATGGAAATAACTATTCTCTATTCTATTAATTCATCGAAAATAGTATTTTAATTGACTTAATCGACCTTATGAATGTTAGATTAAGCTGTTTGACTTTTTTTTTTACTATAAACACATAATGTATTATTTTTACTTTATTATTGTAACTAAATATATTAGGTGTTTTAGTGTATCAGGGTTTAGTTAGCAATTCTGTAACTATATCAACCCTTTTTTGTGAAATTATTTGAGTTTTTTGTAAGATAGTTAAATGCTGTGTGTGAGAGTTTGAATAATGGTAATTTACTAAAAGATCTATGATCTGTGTTTGATAAAGGGAATAAAGGGATTAGATAAAAATAATCTCTTGAGAATTTATAGTAAAAAAAGGTAAAAAAAGCTTAACCCAACCTTCCAATAAAATTAGGTCCTAATAAACCAAGCTTGATCTAACCTTCTAAATGAATTAAAATTCAATTAAAATACAATTTTAGGTGGAGAATATTTATTTTCATGCAAAGTTGTTATGTGTATATTCTGATAAGACATTTTGGGGAAACATAATGTTGTCTAGCACTTATATACACAGCAACAGAATAATATTTCTGATTATCGCAAAATAAATATTGTGAAAAATGTCTGAATCTTAAAAGAATTTAAAAAAAAAAAACACCTAACTTACCAAATAGTTTTCCGCTAAGCAGCTTCCAAGAATAAATATAATTGAAAAATCAAGCAAATTTGATAACTGAAGCTCTGGACATATCAACCCACCCTATGGTGTAGATGTTGAACTCTTTGTTTAACCAAACGTTCCCTGGCACAGGTACAATTCGACGTTTCAATGAAATAAGTTATTGTAAGGCTATCTATCAATCAACCACTCTACTTTTAGCCAAATATTTAATATTGAAGCTGAGAGATGGAGCTACCAGTTCAATGATGACCATGACCATGAATTAAGCAATAAATGCCCTCAAGATAATAGATGATTGGCAAAAATAAAGAGTATTCAATCATAAGCAGGTCACTGTGCTACACACGTACCAAGGAATGGGTTAAATATATCTAATCAAAGCACCACTTGATACCTGGAAAAACCAAAACCATAATACATACTATGATAGCCGTAAATATATTAGTCAACAAACATTTTCAAAAAAAGTTCTTTGTGTTAATGAAACTTTCCTAAAACAGTTTGGACACCATAAATTAACCTCAATAGTGATCTTATATAATAATTTATTAAAATGAATTAAGCATTTACAAGTACTACAATTTTCATTATTAAGTAACAATCCTAATTATTGTTTTATTATCTTGATTTTAAAAAGATTTAAATTCTTCTAACGAAACAATCAAAAGTATACCGGTATTGTCACAGATTTCAACTTTGGATGAGATCGTCAAACATCTCAACTGTGCCTGAGCAGATTGTCAAACATATCTAAGAAACATTTTAGAGCGTGATAATATTTTTTTGGTACACAATATTGATAAGTTAATGTTTTAAATTAAGCTCCAGTATAACCTTGATAGTCTGAACATTTGGTAATTTGAACGCACCTTAAGTAAAATAGGTCAAAATAAAAATGCATTAAATGTAGAAAACAGGAAGCAACGCCATCTAAAATGAACGTTTTAGCAAGTAAAGTGTGTGTGAGACCCCTGCCTAACCTTTCATGTGTGAATGAATACAAAATTTGACTAAGTTATCTATCTATAATACTGTGCACAAAAATAGCAATTAGGTAAGTTTTTGAAGAATCTTTTCCTAACATTTGTTATGTTAAGATCAAACATTTGCTTGTGTTGGTGTATACATGCTAGAAAACATAAAATTTCTAATAATTTGAGAAAAAATAAATAAATAATCCTACCTTTATCTCACATTAAAGCCCATTTTAATTATTTATTTAACCAACCAATCAACATATTATATTTTATTGGGTGACCAGGGGCGTACACAGGATTTCATTTTAGTGGAAGGGGTTCATAGAACTTCAAACCAACTAGCCAAATAAAATTGGCAGTAACCGCCAGAGAAACAAACATGACCCAAATAAAATACTTATTGTTCCTGTTCCTTTCTCCGCTTGTCTAGTCCATGTGAACCTTACAGTTTACAGAGGTATTAACCGATAAGGTTTCCCAGCAATTTCATCTAACACGCTATAAATGTTTGTGAATCTTACAGTTTACAGAGGTACTAACTGCTAACTGACGAGGTTTCTCAGCCATATCGTGTAATACCCTAGCAATGTTTATGTCCAACATTTTATGTGCCATTCTAGATCTAAGCCATGCACACTAGCGCAAATGGGCACAGAACTGCTTCAATCGACCAAGCACTCTATTGGTGCAAAATAATCTATATCTATAATCACTTTTCAATGTCAATATTACAAAAAGTGTGCACGCACAGGAACATTGCACCATGAAACTTTTATGTTTTCTATTTCTTCTTTTGTTGATAGATCATTCTTTGGATTATTGTGTGGAAGTGGGGATGTACCCCCCTCATTACACCACCTGTGTACATACCTGTGAATGCTGTTTTTTATGCATCTTATGGAATAAATAACACTGTCAGTTAAGATTTGTTTTATAAGAAAATATTTTATTTAAAGGAAAGAACCATAAAAGTTCTCTACCTACTATCTAAGTCAAAGCAAAAGATAGTCAATAGGTAATTAGGTCTTTATGTTTTCCTTGAAGATTTTACTTAAATAATTGTATAGAGTCTATTTAACGTATTCAAATTCTCAAAGTTCTGCTACTATTGAATTTGTCGTCTTAATTATGTAATAATAATAAGAAAATATATGGTGCAACAACAACAAAAAAAGAAAATAATTTTCATACTATGTATTAAGACTAATCCGCATCCCTAACCAAGCGAGAATATACAGATCTAGGCAGGGTGACAAGACAAAGAGCACACTAAAATTGTTTTTAACTTACAATAGGTTAGTTTGCTAAACAAATAAGTTACGCAAATTAGACATTAAAAGTAAACTTCCTTTTTAGGTTTTAAAGTCAGACACAACATAATCAAATCAAACAGCTTGAATTACAATTTTGTGTGCATATTTTTCTTCCTATTCAAGCTATGGAGAAACATAATGATGATAACTGGCAGAAAAGTCAGTGAACTTAGCAACCTATATAATTATGTTGAAGTTAAACACAGTAATAATGAACTGGACATAATTATCAATAGACAACAAGAATAATAGGCCTACCTCATTTGAAAGAAAAAGAAAATACTTACACTTATCTCGTTTTGGTTTAGATATGTGTGATATTAATAAATGGTTATCTAAACAATGAACAAATTATTTAATGTATGGTTTTATACAATAAAGCTCAATTAAATATTAATGATGAATTAGTTATTTGTGTACAGTATGTGCCAGATAGACAGTAACGCATAGATATTAGATAAGCGAGAAGTAACGGGTGGTAATTTACCGATTTTAGGTGGTGTTGGCAAAGATATATAACAACGGTCTCGTTAAATTCAAATAACAAAAATATTAGTAGCTATTAAATCCGCTAGGTAATAGTACTTGAATTGGCTTATTTCAAGTTATATATTGATAGCTGTGGCCATCAACAATGATGATAAACTGCTATTAATAAAATTGTTTGTTAAAAATGAAAGTGTACAATTGCTTCCTTACAACACTTTATTTTATAATACATTGACCTTGCAATCAAACCATAATAATGCTTGACTTATGTAGTAAAATTATACGGGTCCTAGAATAATTAACCAATTTAACATTTACACATAGAAACATGATTATTAATATTATACGATCAGTGATTTATATTAGATACTAATGTATCAACGTCAATGAGCTTCATATATAATTGTAAGAAAAAACTGCGAGCACTTAATTTATTGATAAAAAAATGCGAGTGGCTGTTTTCTCATCTGCCAGAGAGTAAAACCTGAGGGGATGAATATGGCTGCACACTTCATTGTTCTTATAGCGTAAACGTGATTTATATTAAATAAAGTTATTGTTTAGAAATGTGTAAGTACATATTGTTTTTCATTTGAGTGTAGACCAATTATTTTACTTTATGGTAGTACAAATCAATTTCGAGGCTATTTTGATCACGATAGGGCTATATATTTTATATGAATAAACTACCTAATCATTTTATTAGTGGAACTAAAAGTAGGTGGCAGGGTCATGTACGAGCTTCACACCCTGGGTAGAGCGACGGAAGGATTGACGGCTAAGTTAAGCTACCGGTAGTCAGAACTGATGGTGATTAGTCAATTTTTGACCCCGGTGACGGTCCTACTAATTGACCCTCTTATCAAATTAACACATCACAAAGCCCACGTCTCACTTCTCAAACCCTGTGCGCAGAGAAGAAGAGTTTGGTTTCCCTCTTCTCAGTCGTTGCTTGTTTTATCTTGGCATGTCCCCTTGATCTAATAGATTTGGTGACTACGACGACACGTTAGGGGGGGAGCTCCTTTCTTTCTTTTGTTTGTGGGTCTTTTCACTGTAAAAGGGTGTAATTCCAGTTGCTGGGTATATTTTGTAAGTGCTCTGATTGACCTTGACTGAATCGTAAAGGAAAGAGGTGGGTGGTCTGCTCTAAAGGACACCCGTAGAGAGGATTAGATAGTGCACTTTTAGTACCCTATGTACTTCAATTATTCACTTTACTTAGATAAATTAGGGCTTGTAAATTATATATATATAAAGATGTAACATATATATAATAAGTACTAGGTCATGGTTTTTCGAATGGTTCATAAGTTTAAAAAAAAAGTATGGAAATAAGATGAATAGGTAAAGAAGATTATATTGAAATGAACAGTTAAAGGTTGCAAACATTTTGAAGTTATATCTAATTTGACAGTGTGTTGTGAAATCACTTTGATAAAATCATTCTAAATTTATTATATCCTTAAGATGACAGGCCGGTCTAGGTCTACATTGTATTTATGGGGTTCAGTCTAGGTTTACATTCTTTTTATTAGGTTCGGTCTTAGTTTACAGTTTGTTTATTGGTTATAGTCTATTTATTGTTTACAGTATATTTATAGCCTATCTAAGGTCTATGCATTATATAGGTCATTACGAGTTTAGTTTTAAGGTTAATCCCTATGAACACAATTACGTTTTAGTACTGTGTTATCATTTGTATTATTTAATATTAAGGGAAGGGGGCGTGTGAGTTTGGTGGCGTTGACAGGCGACTGTGGTGCTAGGGTCTGTGATGGATCTGTGAGTTTGCCTGATGCGAACAGCGAGTTAGTTGCTCGAGAGGAGTGTCAGAGTCGAGACCTCCTAGTATGTGTAGACCGGTCAATCAGTAACCATCCACCCCGCCCACTCACACTTTACGGGATCTTAGAATGTTTTGTACCTTTAACTATAAACTATAATATCTAAGTCCATATAAACGATTTTACTATTGCTTCTGAAACATATCCACGGTATATGGGGGTCGACAGTAGAGTCTTGCTTCCTCGACTATCTCATGTATTCTCAATACCCCTATTATTTCCCGGATAACTTAATTCCTAATCTTGTTTCTCATCGTGACAGCTAACATCCACCTCATAAACTTCATTCCCGTGGCCTCCACTTTTCCTAGTCTCTCTTAAATTCACTGTCCATGTTTCTGCTGCATATGTGACAATGAGTGTAAAGTACTTCCTGTCCAACACTACCTTACACTTTAGGGGCACTTCTCTTCTTCATAGCAGGTCTCTTACGCACCTATTGAACAGATCCCCCGCTGTCCTATTCTCATTAAATTATCTATACTTCTACCTCTATTCTCAATCACGCTTCCAAGATATTTTAGGTTCTGTATTTTTCTCAGTTCTTTTACATGCGACCGTATAGCTCTATTAGATTTTACCCTCTTTCTTGTCATGTCAATCACTTAACACTTTGCCATGACAAATTTCATTCCACACTCTCTCCCTTTATAATTCCATTCGTGTAATTAATCCTGTACTTCCTCTTTCTTTTCCCCCTCACACCATTGTTTTATTTGGAACGACTCCGTCATTCCATTCGTCATCTTAACACAACTCCTATTATCTTCATACATGCTTTTCACTCTCACTACAACTCCTCTTTCCCCTTCAGCCTCCCCCATCGCTTTTCAAACCTTATTTCTATCCACGCTATCATATGGCTTCTTCACATCCATAAATACCATTACCAAGTCTTTTCTATATTGATACCTTCCTTCCATCAGCTGTCTTATGGCAAAGATTAAGTCCACTGTAAAGCTCTGTTCCTTAAATCCCTGTTGTTACTCTCTCCAACTTCCTTTCCTTTCAAATCTTATTCTTTTTTCCAGAATCTTCTCATATATTTTTGAACAGTGACACATCAGCGTTATCCCCCTATAATCTGTACACCTATTCCTACTCCTTTGTTGAAAATAGTTACTATAGCTCCATTTTTCCTGTCTTTTGGTACCTTGTTCTCCTTTCAAACCACTTTCATCACCCTGTATAACCATTGTCTACCTACTTCACCTGCTGCTCCCTTTCATTTCCACAGTCAGTTCATCAATACCAAGTATTTTTCTTTGATTCGTCCTCTTTAATGCGTCCTCCACCTCTTTCTTCCTCTTCTCCTTCACTCTCATCCCTTTCCTCTTTCGGGTCGGACATTTTCTCAAAATATCTCATCCATAGTTCCTTTTCTTCTTCTCCTGTCTTCATCTATTATTCTAACTTCTTATCTTTTCTCTCTCCTCCTGTTTCTTACTTGGCTATATATAACCTTCTTACTTCCTTGTTTTCTTCTTCTCCTATATTCTTCCTCTATTTCTTCGTTCCAGTTCTTAAAACTCCTTTTGAATTATTTATTATTCCTTCCCCCCCCC
>CABFOV010000196.1:153771-203093 GCA_902141375.1 Timema poppense | reverse complement strand
TTGTCCTCCCACATACCTCCTTTGCCGCTCCAGTCAGACTGCTCTTAAACTTTTCCCATTCAACCTCTACACTTTGCATCTCATCCTTGGGTATTGAGCTTTTTGCCTCTTTTTCCACTTCATTTTTTAGTCTTCACGCACTTATTCTTCTTTCTTGTCTTACTAACTTTCTCCCATATTCTCATCTCCTTATATCTGCCACCAACAACCTGTGGTTTCTATATAAAGACACACTTGGTATTACCGTGCTGTTTAGTGTTTACTGTATGCCATTCCATTTCCTCATCCATGATAAAGTATTCTATCACAGACTCTTACTTCCTATTCCAAATGTACTTAGTGATCTTATTTATGATTTTCTCTTTCCTTCTTAAGCCAGCTGTGTGCCCCTTTCACTTTATTTCTTGCAAATAACTCCAACATCTTTCTACCGTCCTCATTTATCTCTCTCCATCGTTCCTTCTCTAACACCTTCTCAAACTCTACTTTCTCTTTTCCTACTTTTGCATTCAGATCGTGTATTACTATCTGACACTCGTTTCCCATGTGCCTTTCTAGGTCTGCCTTAAACTTGTATTTTTCTTCTGCTGGTATTTTATTAATAGTTTGAACGTTTATAAATAGAACATAAAGCTCTTCTAAGAAATTTATTGTTAATTCTATACTTTTCCACGGGAACCTCATGAAATGCGCTTATTGGATCAAAAGATAAAATATTTTACTTATGAAAATGACTTAAAAAAACTTCCATAAAGTTCAAAAATTATAAATTTGGAGATGACTGAACTTATCTTTTCTTTCTTTTTTATTGGCTGTTTTCCCACTCACAGAATACCTGACAGATGATAGCCCACTACTCTGATGCAGCAAGTTTGTTTTCCTCATGTTGTGGTAAATTAGCTACCTGTGTCCCCTTCCAGAAGTGATGTTTTCTTCAATGTAGAAATACTGAGTAGACATCCATCGATGTGGTCTTCTTATGCCCCGATTTCATGCTAAGGTTGTTTTTCTTTGTGAAAATTGGTTTAATGTTCTCATTCCCACATACCTTTGTCTTTTTTTTCTTTGCTAGCAATTTTGTGCATCACCTTGTCATTCTCGAGTCCATAGAGTTTAAATGAAAAAACCTTTTCTTGTGCCAAAAAAGTACAAAACATAATTAGAATTTAACTGCTTCTGTCACTAGTCAAACCACTGCAAAACAATGATTTGTAACTAAACTTACGAAAAACTTGCATTTAAATAGCTACTAGTCATTAACGCCTTTTAGATTTGTGATTTTGTCTATTAAAAACTATAAAAATGAAGCAAGCATTGGATAACCTTTCAAGTTCAGGGCGCCTGATTCTTTTAAATCGCTCAAAATAACGTTGCAAATCAATCTTTCATCGGGATATTTGTAGGTAAATTAAATCATAAAACAATAGTGTATGCTTACACTTCTAAATATAGCTCTATTCCTGGTCTGATGACCTGTTCCATTCAAACTTAGAAACCTGCCCGCCCGTAGGAACGAACCACTCACGCTCTACGCGCGCGACATTGTGTGCTCACAGAGCCATCTGGTGCTGACTGTCGTGTAACTCATCTATCACATCGTGAAGCACATGGGTAAGTATATTATATTTCCAGAAATATATCTGTTTGAAAAATTAACTATTTGTGATATGACCTACATCCTTACCTCCATGATAATAAATAAAAATAAAAATTACTATTGCACTCTAGGCAACTGCCTACCCTGCCCCTAAGTCGATCCTACCTTAAGACAATGTTTAAACTAAAATTAAAGTTTGCTGGGGCACAACATTATGCTTGACAGAGCCTTTCCCTATCTCAACTTGTAAAATATTTTAATTTATTAATATGAGCAGGGATTGTAAAAATGATGCTGTACATATTTTAAAAAAAGTCTCTTTCACAAAATATGTGTTTCAATGTATTAAATCAGTGGTCCGCGACAACCGCCAAAATTTAACAAAATAAAAAGTTAAAATAAAAATTAATCAACACTATGCTACATGAAAAACAAGTATAAAATAGAATTTACATGCATTTAGATTTTCGAGTCAAAATGTCCAGCCTTCAAACTGACGGGGAAAAAGAAGAGGTTTCATTTATCTAATACTTGACCCAAATGAATAAATTTGAACTTTCTCATTATTAATAAATTTTCATGTAGGTCAACTAACCTGTTTGGTGTTAAACTATTACTACTATATTCATTATGATTACAACTAGAGTTGGTATAAAAATAAAAGTATGTAAAAACACATTTGATTCATTTTGTGCTAAATTCCCAGTTTTCTAACATTGATTATTAATATTCGGGTGTGGGGCGCTATTTTCTATACATATAATAGATTAGATTCTAATGATTAGAAAAACCAGGGGAACGGCCGATATCAAAGGTATTTTTTTGTCATCTTTATTATAACAAGAAAAAAAATGTATCTCTACAATCAAAATTAAGACACAGGTTTGTACACAATCACATAATTCAATTCTAGTCCAGTCGTTTCCATACTACTCTTCTGTTGCAGAAAAGGAAAGAATGAAGGGAAGACTATTATTTGTTACCATGATGCATGAGCCGACTGGTACTGAAGATATGATATCGAATGAGTTTTTATTAAATTATGGATTGTTTTTGTGTGATATTATACATATTGTGTTCTGAGTACTGTGTGTTGTGTAGATTTGTGTTACTACAACCAATTTTACCGAGTTTTCTTGAATACTGTCTTGCTTATCACTATATTACCGGCACTGTTAAATACTGTCTTGCTGCTATTAATATATTACTGGCACTGTTATAACGAGAGGTGTGATGAATTGAACTGTTACTGCTATGGATTCATATGCACAAGCAGCTTATATATGACCTACCCCTTACCTCTGGGACCCCTTGTCGCCAGTGTCAAAACTAATGGAAAAACTCCTGGTGACCTGATGTTGTGAAGGTTGGCTTCCTGTTGGGTAGAGGGAGCCAGCACATCACATGCTCCTTCTAAATACAAAAGTTGATCTTTATGTGATATAGAGCACTAGGCTAAATCATGGTTTAAATTAGGAGGGATAGCCAGCACACTTACCTAGATGATACTGGAGTAGAAATTGNAAGAAGTGATGGATGAAGTATTTTTCTTTAATGAACTGTATATAAAATATCCTTTTAATACTTCATCCATGTAGAGTCACATGCTTTTCAGAGGTAATTTCAATATATTGCACCATAAAACTTATTTTTCTTTCAAAGATCAGCTTTTGGTTTAAATTAGGAAGGATAGCCAGCACACTTACCTAGGTGATACGGGAGTAGAAATTGTTTAGATATAACACTAAAAAACACATAAACACACTTTTAAGTACAAGCTTTCACTGTCACAGACAGCTTCATCAGGTCAGGAGAGTAGACTGATGCTCTTGGTTGAACTGCAAGGTTGACTGTTCACAGCTGACCACAGTCAACCTCACAGTTCAACCAAAAGCATCAGTCTACTCTCCTGACCTGATGAAGCTGTCTGTGACAGTGAAAGCTTGTACTTAAAAGTGTGTTTATGTGTTTTTTAGTGTTATATCTAAACAATTTCTACTCCCGTATCACCTAGGTAAGTGTGCTGGCTATCCTTCCTAATTTAAACCAAAAGCTGATCTTTGAAAGAAAAATAAGTTTTATGGTGCAATATATTGAAATTACCTCTGAAAAGCATGTGACTCTACATGGATGAAGTATTAAAAGGATATTTTATATACAGTTCATTAAAGAAAAATACTTCATCCATCACTTCTTAAATATATGAGAGGGGTCAAAAAACAGTATCATTAAAAGAAACTTGACTCGCTGCCCTTCGTTAGGATTAAGCACAAGCTGACTTACCCAAGCGGAGAGCAAGGAAATCAAAATTACAAGTCTATTAAGTTTTTTAATTTATATGGTTACTTCTACAGTTTGAAGAGTATTTAAAGTTTTGAGTTTTTATCATCAAAATTTCATACTGTTGGTTATAAGTCTTAGGAGGAGGAAGTGGGGCTCCAACTCTTGCTGTACCGGGTCTGATTTGAGCACCTGGCAGACATGTCTGACCATTACTGTGGTCTGTTTTAATTGTGGAACTTTGTGTGTCTAGTTTTTTTTGGTAAGTGTGTAGGCCTTGCCCTTATATTCTCATCTTAATATTTATTAATTTATTCAAACAAGTTAATTGAACGACCATTTTTATGTTTATAAAGAGACAAATAACAGCAAAAAAACCTTAGTCGGGAGAAAAAAATAAATCAAAATAATCAAAATTTATTTTTAATCTTACAGTACATTACATTTAGTAAATAAGTTCTATTCTACTGAGACAATAACTATTATTATATAATCAAGAAAAAAAATTATAATATTAAAAAAAAACTTATGTAGGTAGATGTTTATTTTAATGGTACCAATTACCAAGCTTCAAAATATTTCCCACGTAATCTATAACCTTATTTTTAAATACATTTAAAGATACCTAAGTTTATTAAAATAATAATAGAATATTGCTCATAATCAAATAAGTCTATGCAGTGCAGTTACATCTAAAAACTGGGTAAATAATTTTTGCATCAAGAAATTAGGTTTATCCAATGAATGTCAAATTCAGAAATGAGTGGAATTTCACTATACAAAGCTAACAATAGAAAATAGATAAAACACTAATTGCTAACATCACAATTATTTCAATATGGGATACTAATCAGCATGTTTAAACGAGCACAGGGGTTGACGATATGTGGAGTCCTAACATAGAAATTAATAAACAGTCAATGGGCATTTTGGGTTCCCATCACACCCAAAGAAGTGCAAACTTCATTGACGAACATATTCATCTGAAAATAAAAATAAAAAGTAATATAAGAACCCCTTCATACAAAAAAAAAAATATTCACAAATTGAGAATAATCATACTATAAACCAATGTTATTGCATTACTGCATTCAATTCAAAATCAAACAATTTTATAAGTTTAAAAGTTAGCTTTATCATCAAGAAGCATCTACTAAGAGGTACATGTTTCTCTCAGAGTTAAGGTATTAATAAAATCTACCGTTGAAGTTTGGAGCGAAAAAACCACATGGGAAACAAAGAAAGAGATGGTAGAAGCAGATAGCAACAAATTTGCAAGTGAAAGGATAAAAATGCAGAAGAGTAAATGAAGAAGTGGTGGAAGGACAGAGGGGGGCGGAGGAATTTTATTTAACTGACCTGGTCACAGGTTGGAAACAATTCATGATGATAAAATCATTTAAATATGGCCATCGCTAGCCATATATTAAATATGATTTATATCTGTCTTACTCAATGACAACTAATTAGTGTTGAGTTATTGACAACATTAACCAAATGTGGTAAGAAATTATAAACTTGGCTTAGCATTGGAAATATGGTATACAGACTGAGATACAGGAAAGTGCGATGGGGAAAATTAATAAAAGGGACTAACAAAACGGGTAGCTTCTCATTTTTGAGATTAAAATCAAGACTATTAAAAAAGTGTGGATTTGTATTAGACAGTATTAATTTAAGTGTATAATTATTATTATTATTATTATTATTAGTGAGGGTTTAAGACTAATAATGAGCTTTATTAGTGCTTCTACAAGATGAAAAAATAGTATGTTAAAATAAGCCTCTTATATTTCTGTTCTCAAACTTTACTGGTTCCTTTTTTTGCTTTTTGATTTCCTTATTAAAGATGTTAAAATTGTTTTAGCCAATTGCTTTCCTACTAAGAGGTATATGCCATATTATAGTACATGTTAACATAGAATACCTTACTTGCAATTAAACTCACCGCCTGTCCCTAGAGTCTGAACGTGAGCGGCGGGGTGAACGGCTCCTGGAGCGGGATCTGGTGTGCGAGCGTCTGCGTGGTGAACGAGATCTATAAAGACAAACATATTATGGCATAAGCTGTCCACATATGTAAAAAAATTCTTGAAAATAAAAGTATCAATACAATTTAGTGTTATCAGTTAAATGTGTCAGACACTAACAAACATCAATCAGATAAATAATCCTCTAACTTTAGTGGTTGCACCGTCTAGTGTGTCACTCTCGTGTTGGACAGGTTTGCTGATGATGGGGATATCAAGATTTGAATCCTGGTCAGGCATATCGAGGGTGAATTTTTGAAATGGTTTATCATCCTACCTCTATGAAATGTGTGTTCTTTCCTCAAAAATGTATCCTTCTCATCCCTATCCTATTAGCTTAAAATAGGGATGTAGGAAACATGAAAAAAGCCATTTTTATATAGTTTTTATATCAACAGTTGTTTAATATCTGTCATGAGCATAGCAGCATTAGATGACAAACTTTTTAAATGAAGAGAAAAAGTACTCATGAAATTCCAGGACATCCTTGACGGATATTCAACAACTGTTGAGGTCATCATGTGAAGAAAATTAGTTTCTATATTTGTACTCAAGCAATATTTGATTTATTTTGACCAAAAAAAGGCTTTGATATAAAAACTGCAAAACATGTCCCCTAAGCCCCACCTTAATTAATGTATGTATGAAACCTGAAAGATTATTAAATCTAGGTTTGGGGAAGAGGAATATCCTAACATAACCGTGTGTTAATTTATTGTAATTTGTTATACTCAAAGTTGAATTCTGATATTACTTTTAAACAACAGTTAAATTAATCGAATGCATGTAAAGAAGTTCAAATTGGGTGTTTACTGCTAGCTCAAAATATCACAAATGTAAAATTAACAGTTAAAAATGACTTCGGTCGAAAGGTCTAAAGACAAATTAGAATGTAATTACTTTTAAAATCTTTGCAAATGAATGGTGGTATAATAGAGGAAGAAGGATAATATCAAATCTTGCAATATCATGTTATTCTGTTTGTTAGGGCTTAATATAATGTTAAGAGATAACAACCACAGCTTTTGATTTTACAATGTTTGGCTAGCGCTAGCATCTTTGTAAAGTTAATGTGAGGTCTAAATCCAGTTAGCATATTTAATGCCCGATCACTCGATCTAGGTTTTATTCTATTGGAACTCATCAGGAAAAGTGGGAAACAAACAATGCAACTTTCTAAAAAAAGTAAACCAAAAACACATAATAGAGAAAAAGGAAATAATTATTTACCGATTTCCTATGTATTTCACCCCCTCCCACACAACTATTTTAGAAAGTTGTATTGCATGTTTCAAATTCCCTTCCAATGAGTCACATAGCATGAAACCTAGATTGAGGGATTGTGCATTAATGATCAATTTTCTTCAAAAAAGAACCATGTGAAATGTGTTTATAATTTTTTTCACTTTAATTTGTTTCTATTGCACCTTCCTGTACCTTTTTTTATATACAAAAATACATGTGCCTCAAAAAAAAGTTTTCCTTGAGGCTCTTCAACAATAAAACATGTGTATAATTATAAGCTATAAATAGGGATTCAATGATTTAAAATCACTATATTTCACAAGATACTAGGGGCCAAACTTGCTATTTTTGCCTTTTCCCTACCATTGTTAAGGTGAAGTAATCAATGTATGGGGCTGAAATGTAATATTATAGCGCCTCATTTGAGGTGTGGACATTGAAATATTTATAACATCAATACTATTAATATTACAAATATTTCATGGTGTATACCTCAGATAAATGTCTAGTTTTACTTAAAATCAGACCCACACAAGATTCCTTTACCTTAACATCATGAACAGTTTCCAGCCTGTGGCTGGATTAGTTTAGTAAAGTGTCTCCAACTTCATTTTATTATTCTCCTCTCCCTTGCACATTTTTTTCCTGTCTGCTCCTCCCATCTTTCTTGGGACACCTTGCGGTCTTTTTCCTACTTCCTCTCAATCATTCTCTTTGGCATCCTCTCTTTTTAAATCCTCATCACATGACCATACCATCTCACTCTAGCTTCTGCTATTCTCTCATGTACGCCAACATTATCATAACATGATCAAATATTTACACTCTTGCTTCTTCAACATCTCATGTACTCCATCATCATAGCATGATCAAATCTTCTCTATGATCAAATCTTCTCACCCTAGATTCCTCTCCTCTCTCGTGTACTCCATCATCATAACACGATCAAATCTTCTCACCCTAGCTTCCTCTCTCTCTCATGTACTCCATCATCATCATAACATGATCAAATCTTCTCACCCTAGCTTCCTCTCCTCTCTCATGTACTCCATCATCATCATAACATGATCAAATCTTCTCACCCTAGATTCCTCTTCTCTCTCATGTACTCCATCATCATTATCATCATCATAACATGATCAAATCTTCTCACCCTAGTTTCCTCTTCTCTCTCATGTACTCCATCATCATCATCATAACACGATCAAATCTTCTCACCCTAGCTTCCTCTCTCTCTCATGTACTCCATTATCATCATAACATGATCAAATCTTCTCACCCTAGCTTCGTCTCCTCTCTCGTGTACTCCATCATCATCATCATCATCATAACATGATCAAATCTTCTCACCCTAGATTCCTCTTCTCTCTTGTGTACTCCATCATCATCATCATCATCATCATCATAACATGATCAAATCTTCTCACCCTAGCTTCCTCTCCTCTCTCATGTACATCATAATCATCATAACATGATCAAATCTTCTCACCCTATCTTCCTCTCCTCTCTCATGTACATCATAATCATCATAACATGATCAAATCTTCTCACCCTAGCTTCCTCTCCTCTCTCATGTACTCCATCATCATCATCATCATCATCCTCATAACATGATCAAATCTTCTCACCCTAGCTTCCTCTTCTCTCTCATGTACTTGCTGTACACCCACTCTCTCCCGGATAACTTCATTCCTAATCTTGTTTCTCTTCATGACAGCTAACATGCTCCTCGCCAATTTCATTCCCATGACCTCCACTTCACATACTTCCTTCCACACTTTCACTTCCTGATTCCAGTCCTTCCTCTTTCCTTCTACCTGTCTCTAACCATTCTTACCCCATACCATCAAGTCATTAGAAAACATCATGGCTTTCATTCTTTTCTAGCCACTTTATTCATAACCATTTCCATTACCATTACTATTGCCAAAAGTAGTGGTGAAAGAGCATTACCTTAACAATGGTACCCAAAAAGCATAAAATATCAAGTTTGATATCTTATAGTTTGCGAACTGTGATGATTTTAAATCATTGAATCACTATTTATATACACATTAGAATTGTGTTGTAACATTTTTATTATTGAATTACCTTAGAAGATCTATCAGTAAAATTAACAATTTTCCTTCTGGACAGAGATTAGTACAAAAACATCTACTTTAAGATAACTTAGCTTAAAGACAAAACATTGTATACAGGCAGGACATCAAGACACATGCGTTGACTTGATAATTTCATCTAGGCATGAATTATTAAAGTTGTTTTTGGGACAAAATATGTTATTGTAAAATCATGCGTTTCAATTAGGGCAAATAATAAAAGTTGATAATATGATCATTAAAAAATTGTTAATAATATCAAGAGAGTAAATAAAATAGTACCGGGTACTGTAAAAAAAATCTTTCAATAACATAAATTTGTTTATCCTTTTGGTAGGGAAGAAATGTTATGAAATCAAAATGGAACAGTTGCTTAATGGCAGTTAATAGATCAGTGAATCATGTTCTACCAATTGATAATTATGTTTATCTGTTAACTGCCGACTTGCTATATATAAACACTATTGGTATTAATTAATGTTTATAGAATTATTTAAAATCTATTTTAAGACCAATATACTCACAAAAATAGAGTTGAGAATATATTTAAATATGAAGTACAAACCCAGAAAAAAAAAAATCACACAAACTCCCAAAACCATTACATCTTAACAAGTAATAAAAATATTCAAGTGAGTAGTCCCCAAGATAGTTTAAATACCAGTGTGTACTGAAGAGAGTATCAGATGAGGAGCAAGCAGGCTGGCGATTGTTGTGCTGATGGCAATAGATGGTGTTGGTGGGTTGGGGGCCGGCGACCTGGCGGGCGGTGGTATGGTTGATGGTGGTGGTTGTGGTGAAAGGTTCAGATGTATTTGTTATTAGTTATTTATTTTTCCCGAGGAGGAGAAGAAGGCGGCGGTGGTTGGTTGGTGCGCACGCATGTTTGGCCTAACAGACGAGAAGATTTGCGCAAAATACGCAAGTGACGTGGAGCTGCGTAGAGCAGAGCAGATTTGCTCGGTTGGGGTTGGTTGGTGGTTGTTAGGTGGCCCCGAGACATAACACGAAGTAGGAGAAGATGTCGAGGGTGGCTGATGGTGGTTCAGGAGAAGTCGAGGGAGCCCTGCAAATTGTCGTCACACCATGAAACAACCAACCACCCTCCCAAGACCACCTCAGCCCACACACTTTGCCCACTGACAATACATGGGACAGCCAGCACATATTGTTTTACAGATGCCAAATACCAACCACGGCTTCAAACAACAGGTCTAACCACACATTTTGAATAAACTTTAAAATATGTTGGTAACAAAACATACCTTCAAAAGAGTATAAATACATAACTACTCTTTTTAAAGCATTACTATTACATTACAAAATGAATCTTATTTAAGACAGTTGCTGTTCCATCACATATTACATTTTGTGAATTAGGGATCCACTGCTCACTCCTGTATAAACATGTAATTTAAACAGTTTTACAGTGATAAATTTAGTAAAGTAGTGTCTTACAAATATTTCCAAAGTGCAATTATATAAGCACAATAGTCACAGTTCCTCACACAGAAATCATTTGAGACTTTTCTTATTAAAAATACCATGCCAAAGAATAGGCCCTCTTAAAATTTACAAAATTCACAGGATAAAAAAACAAGCACAATAAGACGGGGATTTCCAACATAAACGTGCCTGAGGACCACAATTGATTCCACGAGTCTAGTGCCAGGCCACATCACAATCGGCTAGTTTTTGTCACGTTTTGAAAAATGATAACTGGTACTTAATTATGAATTAAATAATATGTGGTAATTTAAACATCCTTACCTACATATTTAAAAGATTTGTTGATAAAATACTCTATCTTTGATACATAAATATAATAAAGAAGATGTGAGGAAGAAATTAAATATTAACACCAGTTGGCAAGGGTGAAGAATATGTCCGAACACACGAACGAGGTTCGGGGGAAATTAAAGCAGTCCTGGGGAAATTTGGAGTAGGGAAAAGTCCCAACAATTTGGTTGACTTTTTAGTACATTCTGGTTTTGATATAGTAGTTTCATTTGTGTGAAAAACTAAGGTTGATGACACTCAACACCCACACTATCAGTATGTGCCATAGTGGGGCAGTGTCGGTGTAAGCACAAAGAGTTGAGGTGTTAGGGGCTAAGATAATGTGTCACAGTTCTAGATAAGAAGTCAGAGGTTGAGATAAGGGGCAGAAGAAAAAATCTAATAATTCAACCTGGCCAAAGGCCTGATTGACTCATGACATGAGTATTGTAATAATTGTATAGCCATGAAATTATATTTAGTGGACCTATTAGGGTTTGTACATTGTACTATGGATAAAAGTTTATAAAAAATTAGATGGTTTAGTGAAACGAATGTTTATTATGTAAACTGTGCTTGTCGTAAATGGCGTGACAGACGTGATATCACGTATCTAATAAACATCTCCAAGAAAAACCTAAAAGTAAGGATCAAGGGAGTATCGCAAATTTTGTAAACTGTAAATTATGTGATCAGTAAAAACTCATAGTCATAAATAGCGATAGTATTTACTCTAGTAGGGTTGACAGTGATAGACCTTGCAGTAGAGGTGAGTCTACAAAAAAATGAAAAGTCTATTAAAATCAACAATTAAGCCAAGGCCTCCCGGAATTACACTCCATTGCCTCTTAGTCTAAAGATGTAAGATTAAATGTTGGTACCAGTAAGCCTACTGGTATCAATGAACAATTACTAACAATATGCAATACACACAAGGAGATGGGAGGAAACTAAATTTTTATAAGGTAGGTACTATAAAAATAACTATGATTAAAAATATGTTTGAATTTAAATTTTCGAAACTATGTAGTAGGTAATAATAATCCATATTCCCTTCAGTCTCTATAAAAAAATTCAATGTTTTATTGTGAGCGCTATGGTTTTCGGGGAATTTTTTTTAAATGTTATGTTCTGGGGAAATATTGGACCTCTGAACATAATCTGCACCCCTGCCAGTTGGATCTTTCATGTATTTTACTCACGCAAGTCAAAACGTTCCGTTTCTTGACTAAAAGCATCAATTTTATTACATTACATTACTTTTCCAAGAAACTTCTTTTGGGTCGCAGAAAAAAAAGCATTGTGGGCCACCATTTAGAAACTCCTGCTAAAAGACATCCTTTATAATAATATTTGAGCTTACGTTTAAATTAATATATTTACATTTTATGAAGTAATATATGGCTAAACCTCCTTCTATGATGAGCTTTATTTTGAAACTAAAATTTAAACTAAAATACAACATTGTATGAACTATGTAAGCCAATGTATGGAAAATTAAGTACCTTGTAGGTCCAGAGCCTCGCCGACCACCCCCACCACGACGGCTGCGTCCAGACGACATTTCTACTCGGACACGGGATCCACACACACGCCTTCAACACAAATTAGCTCCATTTAAATCTATATTTTTACTACACACGGTTACACACACATATAACAATATACTGTGAATTTAAATTATATATACTATGCGGTCAATAAGGGTAGTGTAGCCCTGTGTGGTCTTTTATAAGCTTGGGTGTGGTATGTTCCAAATCAGTAGCCTAGTATAATCATAGCATTAATTATTACGTGGTGTCTATTCAAGTCGACCAATGAAGTTCCCGACTTTTCCAAGAAAGTATGCCGCACTCATCCCTTACCCAAAGTTTAAAATTAATATTTTTGTATGAATAATAAGTTTTAAAATGTTAAGTAAACAAGGTTTTTATTTGTATTAATGTAAAACAACATTTTTCCAGTTTTTTTTAATTTACCAAATTGCCAACTCACTCCCTTTTTCCTCCGGTTAATTCCAGTTTTCCTGGATTTTCCCAGATGGTAGACACCCTGATTAAGTAATAAGCACAAGGGCAGCATTAGCTGTCGATACAGGGGGAACAAAGGCCCTCCCTCCCACAATACTCTGCTTAAATGTGACAAACTTAGTATATAAGTACTGTAAAAGAAACGATGAATTGCTATACCCAGAAAATTTAAAATCCCCCTTAGAAAAATTATTTTGCGAAAAAAAAGTTATGTCCACATAAATGGGATATTCAACCAAGTTTTAATCATGCTAAGGCTATATATTTTTTAAATCAGACAAAAATAAATATAAGTACTCTGTTCACTAAAATGTTACATCTTAAAATAGAATCAAATTAATTAAACTTGATTTTTTTTTAGATAGAATTGAAAATTTGAGTAGGTACTTACTAGATTTTTTTTTAAATTTTCTAGTTGAGTTAGAATAGATACTAAAACTCAAGTCAAATTCAAATTTTCAAGTACTCGCACACCCCTAGGAATAAGCATATTAGGTTTTTGAAGTATAGCATCAGAGAGTTGAAGTATTACTGGATCTTCGGTGGTTTCCTCCATTCTCTGAACAAGAATGGTGGCTACCAAACAGAGTGTTGTTGAAGACCCTACATATTAAATCCTCTCACGCATGCACTGGAATCACTCCCACAACTATAGTCTGCTCTTTGCATGGGTAGCTGGACAGTAAATTAAACCGCTATTTGAGATTACATTAACTTTATATTTTCTAACCTATTTGAAAGTCTTGGCTAATAAACTAAGTTGAATTGAAACACAGGATTTTATGAATAATGATACAATCATCAGAACTATGATACAAAAAAGCAGGAAAAACTAGATCAGGAATGATAAATAAGAAAGAAGTTGCCAAGGTTTTAGGAAAGTATAGACTTTAGCAGTTATCTTTTAAGTGTGATGGCTGTGGCTGTACAATTGCACAGCGGTGCCATACACCCCTGGACATTGTGGCCCAGGGCAGTTTCTAGGTCGGTACCTAAGAAGTTCCAATCCCACCCCCCAAAGTGTGGGATGATCCGGTTCAGGCCGCCAGATACTCAGGGAGGTGAGAATTAACCCCCCCTCCCCCTCCAGTCACTCACTGGTTGGACCGGCATAGGGTACCACGTGCCTTCCACCTATTCAGGGTTGTAACCGGAGCTATTTACTTTCACTCAAAGAAGCAACCTTGCAATCTCCACTCTTTACCGTGTGTAGGGGAATGGGATTACGACCATTGCGCATGGGAAATCTCCCACTCCTCGTGCATACGAGTGGAGGTGCCCATGTTCCGGCCCATGCACTACTCACTGTCCGGGTTAGCACCGGAGCTCACCGGCCCAGAACCCCAAGAGCCCAGAAACCCGGGCCCGAACTCCACCCCTCTGCCAACACCATCACTCGTCGGCATTTAAACTCACTGCCCCACAGAGGCCAACCCATTTCTGGGCCGCCGCCATGGACCAAAAGCCCTCAAGCACACAGTCTGCCTTGGCTTGGGAGCCTAAAGGAGGCATACCAGTTCGCAGGGCCATCCCAAGCCCCTGTAAGTAATTGATGCAAGCATCAGGACTTTAAGAGTATGGATGAGTGATTGGAATGGATAACACTAGAACAGCAAGAAGCTACGTTAATAAATAATCTAAAGAAAAAAATCCAAGGGAGAAAACAAAGAAATTATGGATAGAAAAGGTGATATCATAGATGGAGAAAAGAGGATTTTAGTGAGAAGACTTTGAGGAACAAAAATTATCCGATAAAAGGAAGAAGTGGCAAGAGCTTGTATACCCAGGGTGGCTACAAAACATATTTTACAAAATTCCTTGATTTTTCCGGGTTTTCCTAGAAACATTTTTCAATTTCCCCTGACTACTTTTTCCCAGTTTTAATGGTGGATAATAACTTTTGTTATTATTGATCACATATTAAAAAAAGTTTGTAGCTACTAAACAAACAGTTTTATCAGTTATTTTAAAAATTAAAATATTTTATTTAGGTATTATTAACTTTTGTTTTAGTGTTTAGTTGTGAAATTAATGGAATATTTTAGACATGTTTTTTAATTCCCTGACATCTCCCTGTTTTCCAAAAATTCCCCGACTTTTCCAGGTTTACCTTGTCTGTAGCCACCATGCATACCCCACTCGGGTAACTGGAGTTGGAAGATGATGATGATGAACAAATCATAATCTTATGCATAATACAGCTGACGTGATGCGTTTCAATAAGCCTATCTATATTTTAAAATAGCATTACACAATGCTGAGCCTCCTTTGAAATCACCCCATAATTTATTGAAGGGACTGCGAGATGAACTGTATAAAAACTATTTTAAAACCAATTTTAATTTAGAGAAAAAATTACAATTTATGACTTGTCCACGATTGTCATCTATTTAAAAAGTAAATATTTTCTCAAATAACCAAACTAAATTTGTGTTTGAATTAAGATATGATAAAAGATGGGATACTTACGTTCCATCTAGTCCTCTTACTGCATCCTCTGCATCTCGGGGGTCCTCATATTCAACAAATGCAAACCCGGGGGGGTTCCTTGCGACCCACACATTTTTCAGAGGACCATATTTACTGAATGCAGATTCAATATCATGCTTTGATGCACTGCTGCCAAGGTTACCAACATAAACTTTGCATGATAGGTCCCAATCACGATATCTGGACATGGTGATTTAGATCAGAAATCCTATGGAAGGAAAAATTGTAGTATTGAAAAATAACATCAGGTCCAATGGCTAATTAAAATACTGTGTTAGATATGTATTCAAAATAATAAAATATTTACCATTAATGCGGACTGTGTGTGATTCATGGCTTGAGCCTCCAATTGAGTTGATTGAGTGGCTGCCATCGTTAGTGATAATGCTAATATTTGTGGAAAGAAGGTGTCATATGGTCAGCACAGTGAACTATTAGGCCGTGAATCTCAAGTTTTCTAGATCAAAGTCACTTCTTATTTATTCAAGTATCTCCTAGTTTTCCCACACAACGCTGGGTTTGGCCCCATTCCAAACCCACTGCTACACAGAAAGATTCTGTAAGCACCGGGGATCCAACCCGAGACCTACAGATCTGTAGTCAGGAACTATGACCCCAAAGGTGGCCTTAAAGGACTACAATGAAAGTTAAAATTTAGAAACAATGTAGCATAAATGAAATAAATGATGGTTCAAAATCTCAATGCAAATAACTACTCAAAAAACAGAAGAGGATGAAGTATTGTATGTTTAATGAGAGGTTTATAGGTCAGGAAGGAAAGATACAACACAGGTATGGGCACACTAAAACTTCTGGAGAACTAAATAACAGGATCCAAACTCAACGAACTGCAGTTTTCCACTCTCCTTCTACACAAATGCAGGTAGATTGCATCTGAAATGCTTCCTTCCTCCTCCCTATCTCATTAGAGTATTTATCATATATGCTTATAGCCTGAACAGATAGAAAGACACATTGATATATAAGCAAGAAAACAAAACTTACTTTAGCATCATGTCTTACTACCCATTCAGATTATATGCTTTTGTACCAATTACACTAATGGTTTTAAGGATGAGGAAAGTTATTTAGAGGAAGTGTACCCACATTTGTGTAAAGCAAGAGTGGAAAATCATTTTTTAAAAAACACCCTCAGTACACCCGACCAGGATGTGAACCTCGATCTCCCCATCATTGGCAGTCCAGTCTAGTCTACTGCCAGAGTAATATGCCTTAGAACATATGGCCACTGAAGTGGGTAACAAAACATTAATAACATAGGAATGGAATAGGACTAAGATATTGTGCAACCTTGTTAGTTAATAAATGAAAATACGATAAACAATGTGAAAATTGATATGTTCCAAATATTGGTGGGTCAAATGTGAATGATGATTATAAATTTTGTATGCCTAATTGTTAACTTAGGTTACATGTCTCTGACACACAGAGGAAACATACCGAGTCCATAGACCTTCTTGAAGTTATTCAATTCTGGAATTCAATAACCAGAGATGCAATGTTCAATGTTGTATGATGAGCTTTTATTTGTTGCCACTACACATTCTGTTACTCATTATTTCATGATTTAAGATTTGTAACATTAGCTTTAATTTTATTAAAACATACCATATTAGACATTGAATATTGTTTGAATATTATTTAATACCTACAGTGAGATCTCCCTTAACAGGCATCTCTGAATAGATGATAGTTTAAATTTCCTCATGGGCTCTTAAGGTGAAACCACTTTCCAATAACATACTTTCTCGATAATGGAATTGGGCACTGCTAGATACACTTATTTATGCATTTAAACATCTCTAGATACTGGACAAAACTTGAAAACACCAATCTATATTTAGTGTTTTACTGGCGGAAATGTCAGGAATTTGCCATTGTCTCACGTGAAGTGGGAGTGGTCCTGCCGTTCCCCTCTAAGAAATGTTACTAAAATATCCTACTAGTATTGACTATGGTATGTCAAGGTCATACCCCCCACCCCTTCCAAGGTATCAAAAGTGGGAGAGGGTTGTACCAAGCAATTTTCTGTGTCCATGTGCACATACAGTACACAAGGTCTATTGTTCATATTTAATTTTCATATTATTCTATGTATTTTTATGCAATCTGTACAGAATTCAATACTGCAACGTAGGCTAGAGTAATTAGTAGTTAACCTCCATATTATATAGGTTTATATAGATTAAACTGTGTTCAAACAGAATGTTTAAAAAAAATAGATTTGGGCCTTAATTATTTTTTCCAAATAGCACACTGCTTAGTAACAGAAAATTTTATTGATCCCGGAAGGTGTCCCCTATTAAGAGATTTCACTATAGTACCTTGTACCTAATGTATAGATACCGTATTGACCCAAAATATAGCCACATTCAAATATAGGCTGCTCCATAAAATTACAATCATTTTGAATATATATCTCAAGTGTTCTTATTGCATTATTTACTGTACATATCTTATTACAACGATTTTAAATTTTTGGCTGTAATTAAGTTTTAATGAATGCCGAGAGATACTTTTTTAATAATGATCTACAATGTGTTATTTATCTATCTCTTTAACATGAAAGTGTATATTTTTGTAATTTATTAATAGGCTTAAAGCAATTTAAATGTAAATTATGTGATCAGGAAAAACTCATAATCGTAAATAGTGGTGAGTCTACAAAAAAAAAATGAAAATTCTATCAAAATCAACAATTAAACCAGGGCCTACCAGAGTTACACTCCATTGCCTCTTACTCTCAAGATGTAAGATTAAATGTTGGTACCAGTAAGCCTACTGGTATCAGTGAACAATTAATAACAATATGTAATGCACACAAGGAGATGGGAGGAAACTAAATTTTTATAAAGTAAGTTAGGTACCATAAAAATAACTAAATACAATAATTATGTTCATTGTTTTTTATATTATTTAAAGTTGAAATTTAATAGAGATATTTTTATAGGAAAAAAATTAATACAGTAGTAATTACATTATTAATATTTAAGTAACCAACGGATTGCAACAAAAAGTCTCTAGAGCCATGTGTAAAAAGTAGTAGGTTGGACTTTTACAGTTTGGCTTGAAGTTAAATTTGTGAAAAACAAGGTTCATATATTTAATAAAAAAGTTTTTTGAAGCAGTAAAGAACACCATTTGTTGTAGAAGATTATACACTATTTCAACGTAGGCTTATCTCGATATAACTATATGTAGATAGTCCTCAAAATTACAACATTTGTTATATTTTATAAAAGGATTGAATATAGGCCGCACTAGGTTTTTTTACTATGTTGTTTTCGAGAAAAAAAAGTACAACATAGATTCGAGTCAATATGGTAAAAATTACTTGCTATGTTTTGTTACAATATAATGTTATTTTTAATATTTTCAATAGCAAAATTTCTTGTAAACTTGCCCTTGATCATGTAGGTAGGTATTCATGCCCCTCTTGTAATCCAAAATGGTTTTCTCTCAATACCTCGTACAAGGTGAGCCCTATTGGCTGTAGTATCCATAGCACACATTATAGATTTGTCGAATTCAACTTTTACCACAAAAGAAGATTCAAAATCAGAGTTAGTTAAGGAACTCCCTCATCACTAGGGCTCGGAAGTTTATGACATATTTTTAGTTCCATCTCGAATTTAATGCATTATTATCTAGCCTATAAACATTTTTTATGCTACTCTGACTCCAAATATACACATTTTAATTTTCATTAAAGTGCATATTTGGAGCAATTTCCAATTTTAAGTCATATTCCCACAAATTGGAGAGCATAAAGTTATATTTCGTAAAATTACTTAAATAACTGATATTTATAATTTCTCTCGTGCTTCGCATTTTATATTGTAAAGACTCTCCTAGTTATCTTTAGAATGTTTTGGTGAATTAGCTGTGAGCTTGTCAGATCAGTAATTAAATATTTGTCGGCTAATTTCTTTTATTTCAAGTTATTTTCTTGATTTAAGGCATATTTTTAATGATATGCATTATCATTAACATACATTTTTAGGGCATATCTATTAATTTTAGGTCATATATTGGAGCAATTCCATGAAAAAGAGGAATTGGGGGTAAAAAATTAAAATTGTGATTAAGATGTTTGGCTAAATAAATTGTAGAAATACTCTATTATTTGGAAATGAAACTTTTTTTTTTTTAGCCTTTTAAAATATTATTTTATGATATTACTTTAAGAGACTTGGAAAAGGAAGCAAAATGGTAATTTAAACATGCCACGGTTGGCAACCTTTTACTCTGATTGTACAATTAATTCACTAAATATACATGTGGAAAAGTTAACTGTCATCTGTTTCCAATGGAATGTTGAAGAGAGACATTTGTTGGTATGTTATTACTTTTAATATATCACAGATTGTTTGGTGAGTGTTCCTGTGTAACATCCGTTACAACAAATAGACAAAAGTTGATTGTATCTCGTATATAATGATTTGTTTTCCCCCAAGACTTCCCAAAGTAAGGATATGATTTTAACCTAACCTCAAACAATTTTGAAATATTTTTTAGAGTTATTTTTAAAGGAATACTGTGTAACGGATGTTACACAAATTTTATTGAAATATCTGTTGAATTTTCCACGTTTAAGTATATGACTTTCTATATTACCACATATATTTTAATATAATCTATTAGTTTAGACACTTTTGGGTTAATATAAAACAAAGTCAGACCTCATATAAGCTACTTTTTGTAACTTAAGACTGCCAAAACTTTTTAAAAAAAACTAGTCTGTTGCAAATATTTTTGTTTGGTTTACCACACCTAGTTGTTTTGTCAACTACTACATTTTAGTTGACAAGGAAATAAAATTGGTATATGAATGTTTTCTCAAATTTTAGATTGTTTTAAAGCTCAATTATGTATTATATATAGCTGGACTGTTATTTTAAAGTCTGATATAGTTTCAGAATCCAGCCTTCTATTCTAGTTTGTGGAAAACAAATTTATTTGAACAGTTTGTTTTTAGATAATGAACTATATTTAATGTGGGGTCTTTTTAACTAGTTCGTATCTTCTTTTTCACTTTTTCTTAAAGACATGGCGCCATTTAAGAACCGTATGGAGAAATACAGAGCAAAGAAGAAAGAAGATCCACAGAAATGGGCCGAACATTTAGAAAAGGATAGACAGAGAAATAAGAAGAAAAGAGAGGAGGAAAGAATCCACTGCCAAGCTGACCCAAATATTCTTCGATTGAGAAGAGAGAAGAATAGACTGAGTGTAAAAGAATGGCGACAAAAGAAGGATTCAAAGAAGAACATTGCAACACCTGAACAGATATTAGGTTCATATAAATGTGCAAACACCCTATGCAAAGCTGTGAATAAGGTACGTAAAAGCCTTCCTTACAGTCCTCGTAAAAAAAAAGCTGTTATGAGACAGATTATGAAAGAAACATTTATTGATAACACAGAACTGTTCACTATTATGAAGCTCAGGAAAAAACCAACCTCGCGATCTCTTTCAAATAAATTGATAGAGAACGTCATACATTTTTATGAAAGTGATGAAATTACTTGGCAAACTCCTGGTAAACGAGATTGCAAATCAGTGAAAAATAAAGAAAGTGGAGAGAAAGTGCAAAAACAAATACGTTATCTTATTATGAGTATTTCTGAGGCCCATACACTTTTTGAAGATAAGTTCAAAGATGTTTCCATTTCTAAGTCTAAATTTTATGAATTGAGACCACAGCATATTTTACCAGTAGCTCAGACTCCACACAATGTGTGTGTGTGTGTGTTTTACATGCTGATTTTTCATTTCTTACAGCAGCTTTATCAGACTTTTGTGATACAGATACACCACTAACTCACCAGTCTCTACTTAAATCTTTATGCTGTGATATTAATAGTGAGTTCTGCATGACTAGTAAGTGTCAAATATGTCAGTATGATGTTTCTGTACTGTTAAAGCATGACTGTGATATATCAAAAACAGTTAAATGGAAGAAATGGGGAATACAACTGGGAGTATACGCTGTCATTGAGCATTCTTCCCCACTTGTAGATGTTATACAAAATGTTAATACAATTTTGCGATCATTTAAGTGCCACATTTTTGTAAAAAATCAACAGTCAAACTATTTTGATCAGAAAAAACTAAATCTGCAAGAGTATGAAGCAGTCATTCAAGTTGACTATGCTGAGAACTATAGCCTTGTACCACAAGATGAAATTCAAAGTGCTCATTGGCATCACTCGCAAGTCACAGTATTTACTTGCTGTGTATGGCACAAAAAAGGTGTTGCTTCTTATGTTATTGTGAGTGATGATGCAAATCACTCAAAAGTATCTTCATGGCTATTTCTAAAAATGATTGTGGCTGACATTCGAATTAGTGAGAATGTAGAACATCTCTTCATTTTCTCTGATAATTGCACTGCTCAGTTCAAAAGCAAATACACAGCAATGAACATTTGCTTTCTTGCTGATGATTTGGGTGTTACTGAAGTTGAATGGAACACCTTTGCCCCAGGACACGGAAAAGGATCCGTTGATGCTATAGGTGGCCAGGTTAAGAGGCAAGTGTGGAACTTTGTGAAAGCAAGAACAGCTCAAGTAAACACAGCACTAGAATTTTACGAGTGTGCACTAAAGCTGTGCAAAACTGTCAATGTACTGTTTGTTTCTCAAAACGATATTGAGGCTACTGCTGCTTTCTTGAATGAGAGGTGGGAGAATGCTCGACACATAGTTGGGATCAGAAACTTCCATCACTTTAGAAAGTGTGACAGTAGCCATATATTTGCAGGTCTCACTTCCACATCTGTTGTGAACAGAATACAGGTCCAGTCTGAATGTGAGAAGGCCAGTGCCAAGCCTGTGACAAGTTGTGTTAGGCGTCTACGCTACGGTGATGTATACTCTGAATCAGACTCTGAAACTGATGTGCTTCCTCCAGATGAAGAGTCTCAGTCTGAGTCATCTACTGCATCTCTAAAGGTAGCCAATGAGCATCAGTGCCCAATGCCTTCAGATATAAAACCAGGGACCTATGTTCTGGTTAAGTTTCAAGTTGAAAACAGACCAATTTTCTACAAATATGCTGGTGTCTGTCAGACAGTGTGTGAAAATAACGAAGTTAGGGTTGTGTTTTTGAAACAGTGGAGAAAAAACAGGAAATTTTTCAAAATTGATGATAGTGATGAGAAGTATATCCACTTCAAACAAATTGAACAAATTTTGATGGCACCAAAACTGAAGATAGTGAAACGACACATGGTATATGAGTTCCCAGCTGCAGTGGACGTTAAAGAAAAATAGTTTGTTTGATGTTAAAGTCTGTTAAAGTTTATGGTTTAAAGCTATTTGCTTTCCAGTGGTAACTTAACATTTTATTTAAATAAAGTATATAATTTAGCCTATTACTTTATTATTACATATGAATCATACCTTATTTTGCTAGTTTTTACAATAAGTTCTCTGGCTCCACAATCTAAATGTACAAGTTATTCCATAGAACAAACTTAGGATTAAAAATAAATAAACATTAGTTGAAAATAAACAAATATGATTATTTTTGGAACACATGTAACATCCGTTACAAAATCATTGTAACATCCGTTACACTGTAAAATGAATTTAAAATCATTATAGTTACATTTATTTATTTAAATAACCACCTCATTGTGTTCATAAGTTATGGACAATACATTTCCGTTTGGAAAAAAATTCTTACATCAAGTGTAGGGACTGAAATATTGAAATGAATACTCATGTTACCCTTACCTGTTCCCCTGAAAGTAACATCCGTTACACTTCTGAATCAGCAATTTCTCTCATTCCATACACAACTATGGCATGCAATTTTTGGAGCAAGGCAGTTTGAAGTAGAAGTATTTAATAATCCTAATTGAATGGTAGTAGCAAAATTGTTTGCAATGAAATAATTAAATATATTAGATAAAATGTAACATCCGTTACAAATGGAATTGCTCATTGGTATGTATAGGGGTGTATTATTTGCATGCATATTTCGCAATTCCCAAGGTCACAAATATCCTAGCCCTACTCATCACTAATTTAATCAGCACATGTTCTACCTCTAATTTTGCATTATTTTTCTTACACTACCGGTACTGTACTTATTCTGGTTCTTATAATCAATATCAATGCTGATTTATTTTCACTACTTTTCTTTATTAATGTAATTATTATTATTATTTTTAAAATAATAATAATATTTAGCACCGCGTCTTACTACCCGTTCGGGTTATACACTATTTTTAAAATCTTTTAATTGCCATTTATTTGTATTTTTCTTATCTTTTAGTAGTTATTTATTTATATTTATCATTACTTAGGTTCTTTGATTGTTTATTTTGTTTCCTTATGTAGGCTAATTATGTTTTATATAAGGTAGCCTACTTGTGTACTTTTCCGTACTGGCCTGTTGGCCCACACTGAAAGGAAAATGAAATAGTTACTAAAATATTATTATCATTATTATAAACTTAAGATGGCAAATCAAATAATACCAGTATTTATATTTTTTGATAGGTTAATTTTGAATAATTTATACGATTGAATGAAAATTCACTGAAATCAAAAGAGAAATATAAATAAGCCTAATGACTATCTTTTGTTGACTTGTGTTATTTGCATTATAATGTTGTCTTGATGATCCTTTGAAGTCTATGATGTTTCCAATAGTTTTCTTCAGATATTAAATTATGTATTAATCAACTTTTGTGGTCGTATGATTTAAGGCGCTACTCTCGTGACAGACTAGACTGTATATGATGGGGAGATTGAGATTTGAACTTGATCTGGTGTACTGAGGGTGCTTTTTACAAAATGGCTTTACTCTCTCCCTCCACTAAAATGCAGGAAGGCCTACACTTCCTCTAAATATAACCATCTCTAAAGCCATTAACATGATCTGTACATGCACATAGCCCAAACGAGTATTAAGTCGTGGTGCCAAAAATATGTTTATTTGATCAATATTATTCAAAATGTCATCGGTGCATGAAAGATTAGGTTAAGCTAATATTGCTAGGAACTATAATTAAATATAAGTTATGGACTATTTGAAAGTTAGGTTTGTTAGTTATCATAACCATTTAAAAATAAGTTGTGGTTTTAGATAAATGTCACATCATAGGCTCTAGTGATTTAGTTCAAATGGATTTTAGTGTGTGGATACATCTGTAGTCATTTGGACAATTATTGAGTGATTTAAAAGCAATAATTATTTGGGGTGTTGTAAGTGTGAAACAAGTTAGGTTAGCAGCATGGCCGACCCACATTGTGTTTCTTAAAAGTGTAATTTTTTTTATTGTTAAAATACCATAGCTAAAACACATATATTTGTTTTATTTGCATAGCCCTATATATAAACTATCTGTATTAATTTGTTAAAAAAGCTCCATTGTGTCAGCCCATAGGTGAGCTATTCTAAGCGACCACCACATGTTGGCAAATATAGTGACAACATTTGCAAATAAAGGATGTCACAAGGTCAGCAAAACAAACCCTCCAACCTTAATCTCAGTTTTTAGAGCAGAGCCACTAACTTCTTTATTCAAGTAGTGCCTCAATTGTTCTCCCGAAGCCAAGTTAGTCCTATTATAGACCCAATGTTTTACAAAAAAAATCTGGAAGAGCTGGGAATCGAACCTGGGACCTCTAGACCTGTAGCAAGAAAATCTGACCACTAGATCACAGAGGCGGCCATTATTTGTTAAGGTACGATATGTTTTTTTATGTTTAAATATTGAGATTTTGGAAATAAAAATTCTTATATAGACTATAGCCTACTTTAGATCATGGATTCAATCCCCTATTATTTTAGAAACTTTGTTAGGGTTTAACCAAATGAGGAGAGGTAACACCTTTTAAAGGATTACTAGTGTTGAGTTGAGTCATACAAAACACTAACATAATATATTGTAGGTACCTGTATGTAATAGGATATTTAAATATAATTTAACATTGCTGCCAAGGACTAAGTAAAGTCTGTAATGATTAAAAATAAAGAAGTTTTATATTTGTTGGGCAATGCTAAATTAATTGCGTTACATCTCATACCCCAACGCGTGTTGTAAAATCACAAGGTAAGGAAACTAACCTAATTGAGGCCATTTAAATAAGATGGATCATTGGCCTACAAGAGATTTGTTTTCGCGTAGGCTAGTTTGTTTCTGCTAGCATGTAGTTGTTTATATATTAGTAAAATTTTAAGATTATTTTAAACTCCAAATGCCTTTAGTCGAGTTATTATATTAAAATATTTTTAAAAAATATCAAAAGCGGAACATATTGCAAATAAGATATTTTTCAAGGCCTCATAGCACGCCTAAAATGAAGACTACATTAGAAGTTTATTGTACTACACACCTGCCTCCTTGAATTTCTTTTTTAAAAGATGATTTTTGCAGTATTCGGTATTTAATAAGCGTATTGCAAAGTAATAAAAGCACAAAGAAAAGTCGTAGTAATCAGTAATTAGAACTTAAAAGAGAATTGTTTAGGTGATTATTAACTTACAAAAGATTATTTTGTTAATTTAATCCTGCCAACAGCATAGTGCGTACAACGGTTTAGAATTGGGTTCAAATCACTTGTTCTTTATTTTTAAAGAATCTAGCCAAGATATGTAAACCTGCACCAAGGCTCATCTATTAATTTAAGGGTAGGACATGAATTTAGAATTTAAATAGTTTGGAGTAAATATGATATAGTTAAAAATGTTGAGAGAATTTTCTAGTATTTTGTTTCCAAAGATTAAGATTATATTTTTATTGGACTGGGCTTATGTAAAAGTCATTATTGTTTCATAGGTGCTGACTGCTGTGCCACACATTTAAGGGTCCGAACAATCATGTCAGCGCCGACCAGCAAACAGGATGTTTGAAATATTTATTTTCAGGGCTCAATAATCTTGCGGATGCTTTTGAGTGTAAATGCCAGAATGAGGTGTTTTTTTTACTTTTTTATAATTAATGATTGCATTTTTTGAATGAATATTAAAAACTCTATATTTTACTTATTAAGTTAATCCTGTTAAGTCATATTCTCTATAGTGTCAAAATAAATAATTTAACTCTTCATTACTTAATCAAAGCATGTATTTTTATAATATTTTTGGATTTAAAGAAGAAAAATATTAAAATTCTATAGTTAATGTTAGAAGGCCAAATTTTCACCCCATAGGTTAACCTAAAATATATATTAAAAAAAAGTAGTTATTGTCACAATTTATACCTACTTTGTGGTAAAAATGTAGTGAACTAAAGAAATTCTTGCTTCTACTGATTGTTTTTAATGGTGATAAAACTAATTATAGCTAAAAATCGGTTCTTGTATAGTTCTTACTGCGGGAAAATAAAGTGGTAAGTAGTCTCCAAATCTTCACCAGCCATTTAATTTCATGCACTCCTACTCTATTTCTTTATAGATTTTTGATTTTGGCGTTTCAACCAAAAATTTGTTATCACTTGAAGAAGACATCTTTCCTAATAGGGAGCTACCTGCAAATTACACTTGCTTCCAGCTCTCTATGTGACTACCCTTTAGTGCCTAGACAGGCACTTAAAACAAATTATGCTCAGTACAAGCTTGGGCACTGTGCGCGCATCACTTTGACACTACTTGGATTGTGCCAACAATTCCTCCCAGCTCACTTGGATGAAGAAGTTACGGCTAAGTTGAGTAGGGTGATGGCAACCTTACTTAGATCCAAAGATTCAAAATGGCATCAACTCTAAAGACGAAGGGTGAAGCCTGTAAAAGGAAACTTATAGAGAATTGATCAAACAGACAGATAGGCAAAATGTAAGGTTCGCGGAACTGTATGAGGAAGATAGTGTGTTGTGAAATGTGAGGTTAGTTGACTTTAAAAATAAGAATGTGTGGAACTCGGTTATGGAAATAATAGCAAAGAACATGAACATTATTGAATTTTGTGCTAATGACATTCTGAAAAAATTAACACCATGAGAACGACCCATAAACCAGAGGCTGCTAAAGTAAAATAAGTGAATACAGCAGGCACGGCTACTGAAGATGTTTATGTTCCAAATGTAGTGTGGTATAAAATCGCAGACAGATTCCACATGGTGTGATGAGCATTAGAAACAACAAATTCACAAATTTGGTAAGGTTTTCTAGCTTTGTATACAACTTTTGATCAACTTTTATTAAGCCTGTATGACATGTTGTAAAATATTAAATATAATACTGTATACAATATTATAGAGGAATGATTAATAATAATAATCCTTTGCATTATTTCTCTCGTCAACTAATACAAAGCCTACAGTGATGAATAAGGTAGGTATTGGGAAGATAAGGTTTTATACAGACTTCTGACATAGCATACCTACTCAGTTCAACCCAACAAAAACTATTTAGGGGGGGGGGGGCGTGTTGAATATGCTAAAGTTTCACAAAGGTTTAGTGGTACAAATATATATATTATACATAGTACATAAATATATATATATAAAAAGAGAGAGAGAGAAAGAAAAATATATATCTTCTGTTTCACAGTTAACAAAATTAAAGTTTGTATACAGTCTTATGGTGGGATGGAAGGGGACGTGACAAAAAGCTCAGTGTTTTAGCAGTTTTTGCCACAAAACCTTTTTTTTTGGTCAAAATAAATAATTGTGCCAGTACAAACATCGAATTTAATTTTCTTCACATGGTGACCTCAAAATTTCTTGAATAGATGTCAAGGATGTTCTGGAATTTAATGACAACATATTTAATCAAAAGAATTTGTTAGATAATGCTACCATGCTCATAACAGATAGTCAGGAACCGTTTGATTTCAACATGTGAAGAAAACTAAACTCTATTTGTACTGGAGCAATACTTTATTTATATGCCCAAATAATTTAAAAAACAATGGCTTTTTCTTGCGTCCCTTTTCCTCCCACCTTAAGTAGAGAAAATTAATATTTTTTAAAAAACTTAGGCTCTACAATGGTATATAATTTTGTATAAACTTCAGTACATAATTTCACACCGTATCATACAAGCATTTTAATCAAATAAAAGCATACTCCATTGTGATCTTAACTCATCCTGTATTTAGTAGGGCCTATTGTTTCTATTAATCAAGAAAGATGAGAATATGCATATCTAGAAAACATTAGCTTTCTGATCCCCTTTTTGAAGATATTCTTCCTCTGTTAGAAGGTGCAATGGAATACTGTAAAATGGATAATTGTAAAGACTGTTCATCGTAGGAATGGTTTTCTGAATAGCCCTTTTCCCTACCAGAAATATATTATATAGTAGGATATTGGTAGGGAAAAAGACCTTTAAGAGATAAATTCTTACCGTGACTGGAGTATACATAATTAAATGCAACACCCATATTAAGATATTTATCTTAAAATTATAAATATAGAGAACCTGGTATGTAGACTGGCTGTTTATGAAGAAATTTAAATGTAATGTTCTTTTTCTTGTCATATTTTTTATTGCTTACACTAGTGTATCATGATATTTTGCCAAAGTACAGCACAATCGGCTAAGAAATAACTAGGATATTTCTGCCTTCGACGGTCTGCAAGTAAAGAGTAGTTTTTGTTGCTCTGTTGTTATGTTATAGGTAGGTACTTGATATATTGGTGGATGGTGTTTCCATTCTCCACGAGCCAGGCCTTACCTGTCCATCAGCATCTTCGGTGTCAAGAATACCTGGAGGCATATAGTAGGGCAAAGTCTCTTCATCAGCCAGTTATGAAGCACACACGTCACTTCACAATTTTGTCCACTTTCTCAGAGTTCAAGTAGATAGGAGTGTGATAGATTCAAAATTTCATTGCCGTTATTACAAATGTATTCTCAACTATTCATATAACTCTAGCCAACAAGAGGCAGTAATTGAAAACATTTTCTTCCTCTTTCAAAGGCATTTTTTGAGAAAAGGATTTCATGAGTTAGTGTTTAAGGGCAAACACTTCTTCACCCAATACAACACCCCTGTTTGGGAAGTTCAGAGATTTGTTCTCTATCATCTCCTTTAGTGTGGCGTTGTTAAATATTGTACTATTGTTCATTCTTACCTGGGTCCCTACATCTATGAAGATGAAGCTGTAATTACTATCCACAAGTGCCATACTCAAAAATCATATTAGAATGCCAGATTGGAAAAATTGTTAACCATAAGCTAAGAATAGGGACTCTGAACATTGGAACACTGAATGTAAGAGTGTATGCAATCACGGGTTTGATGGACAAATAAAGATTAAATGTCCTGACCCTTAGCGAGATCAAATGGAGAGGAAGTGGCATGAGAGAAATAGGGAATGGCTTTATTCCACATTGGATGAGAAGTAATGAAGGGAAGAGAGACTGAGTAGGCTTCATAGTGAAAAAAGGGCTACAAGCGAATGTAGTGGGGATGAATGATAGAATAATGAAGATGATGATTAATGACAGAGGAACAAAGGTGGAGGTGATACAAGTGTATGCCACACGAGTGGGGTTCCCGGCCGAAGAAATAGACAAGTTTAAGGAAGACCTAGAAAGGCATATTGGAAATGAGTATCGGATAGTAATGGGTGATCTAAATGAAAAAGTAGAAAAAGAGAAGTAGAGTTTGAGGAGGTGTTAGGGAAATAAGGACGGGGAGAGAGAAACAAGGAGGGTAAAAGGCTGTTGGAGTTATGTGCAAGAAATAAAATGAACGTGGCAAACAGCTGGCACAAGAAGAAAAAGAAAGTCATAGGATCACGAGATACGATTGGGATAGGGGGTAAGAGTCGATTATAGACTACTTTATCATGAATGAAGAAATGAAAAGGCAGACAATAAACAGCAAGGTAATACCAAGTGTGTCCTTATATAGTGACCACAGATTGTTGGTGGCAGAGATACGAGGATGGGAATGTAGGAGAAAGGTAGAAAGACAAGAAAGAATAATAAGGGTGTGGAGGCTAAAAACTGAAGAGGAAAGAGAGCTGTACCTAAGAAAGACAAAAAGTTTAATACTAAAGGATTAGATGCAAAGTGTAGGAGTTGAATGGAAAAAGTTTAAGAATAGTCTGGTGGGAGTGGCAGAGGACGTATGTGGGAGGACAACTAATAAGAGGAATTTGAAGGAGAAACCCTGGTGGAACGATGGGGGAAGGAAGCACTAAAGGGGAAGAATAAAGCATTCAGAAGGAGTTTTAAGAATAGGAACGAGGAAACATAGGAATAATATAGGGAGAAGAAGAAGAAAACAACGAAGTGAGTTGCACAGGAATCCAGGAAGGATTAGATGCAGAAATGGACGGAAATGCTGGAATGGGATGTGAAAGGAAGTAAGAAGGTGTTACATAGCCAAATAAGAAATACGAGGAGAGAGAAAATACAAGAAGTTAGGATAATAGATGAATAAGGAAGAACGTTGGAGTTAGGAGAGGAAGAAAAGAACTATGGATGAGATATTTTGAGATAATGTTCGACCTGGAAGAGGAAAGGAAAGAGATTCAACATGGAAAGAGGTGGAGGACACAGTAAAGATAAAGAAACAAGGAAAATCAACAGGTGTGGACGATCTACCTGTGGAAATGATAAGGGCAGCAGGTATACAATGGTTATACAGGTAGCTGAGAGTGGTTTGGAAGAAGAACAAGGTACTGGAAAAAAGGAGTTATAATACCTCTTAAAAGAAAGGAGACATGAAGAGGTATACAAATTATAGGGGGATAACACAGATGTGCGACTGTACAAAAATATATGAGAAGATTCTGGAAAAGAGAATAAGAAATAAAGGGAAGGTGGAGAGAAAAACCGAACGGATTTAGGGAACAGAAGTCTACAATAGACATAATCTTTGTCTTACAAAAGCTAATGGTAAGAAGGTGTGAATATGGGAAAGGCTTGGTAATGGTATTTATGAATGTGGAAAAGACATATGATAGTGTGTATAGAAATAAAGTTTGAAAAACGATGGAGGAGGCAGAAGTGGAAAAAAGAGTGGTAATGAGAGAGTAAAGCATGTACGAGGATAACAAGAGTTGTGTTAAGACAGCATATGGAAGGACGGAATGGTTCCAAATAAAACATTTAATAAAATAGGGGAGTGCCCTTTCATCATTAACATTTGTAATGGTAATGAAAATGGTCACAAACAAAGTGGCAGGAAAACTCGGGAAGGAAAGGATAAAAAACATGATTTTTGCTTATGACTAGATGGTATAGAGGGAGAAGGAAGAGTAAGTGCAGGATTAATTACAAGAATGGAATGAGGAAGTGAGAGTGTGTGGAGTGAAATTTAGCATGGCAAAGTGTTAAATGATGTTCATGACACGAAAGAGGCTAAGGCCTAATAAAGCTATAAGGTTGGATGTAGTAGAGCTTAAAAAAATACAGAACTTAAAATATCTTGGAAGCGTGATTTAGGAGGAAGGTGAAAGTAGAAGAGATTTAATAGGAAGAGGACAGCAGGGAACGTTGTTTTATGGGTATATAAGACACATGCTATGGAGAGGAGAAGTTCCCTCTAAGTGTAAGGAAGTGTTGGACAGGGTGTACTTTGTACCTATTGTCACATATACAGCAGAATCATGGACAATGTATGTAAGTGAGACTAGGAAAGTGAAGAGCATGTTAGCTGTCATTAGAAGAAACAAGATTAGGAATGAAATTATCCATGGATGAGTTTGGGTACAAGGAGTACACGAGATAGTAAAAGAATCAAGATTGAAATGATATGGGCATGTAATAAAGATGAAAAAGAAAGGACGCCAAAGAAAATGTTGGAAATTAGGTATGTGGGGAAAAGACTGCAGGGGATGTCAAGAAAGAGATGGGAGGAGCAGATAACAGAAGGTGTTCAAGTGAGAGAAGAATGGAAGAAAATAAAGGAGGAAGACTGGTGGGATGATAAAGGAAGATGGAAGCATTTTACTAAACTAACCCAGCTACAGACTGGAAACTGATGATGATGATGATTATGAATTACCAGGCGAATGGTATTAAAGAATCCCTCATAATTATAAAAGTCACTTCCACTGTCATGTGGCTGTTGAATGTTGACATGCTTCCCATCCAACACCCCACAACACTCTGGGTAGTTCCAGCGCTCTTCAAACCTTTTTCCAACATAAGGCCACTCTGCAGCACTACTAGGCACCTGAAAGACAGAAACGCAAATTTAATTCATGAATTAAACTGAATTAATTGAATAAAAATTTTTTAAATTTATATACCCTCTTTGTTGCAGATCAGACACACAGCTGAGGAAGACGCAGGACCAGGAAGAATCTCAAGCAGAATATGATACTATCAACTCTCACACTTGTATCCGATGTCATATTACTCAATGCTTAGTTATATTGTCGAATCACTGCAACTGAAAGTTCAGGGGGGCCTATTGATTATTCTGCCAACACCATACCTGATACAGCAATTGCAAATGTTGTGGTCCCAAAACCAAGATGTAGCGGTTTCAAGACTCCAAAATCATCTTCTGTCTGAAGTAAAATAGTAAATTAGAAGCGATATCCCTTAACACATTGAAAGAACAATGGATACTTTGAAATCTTTGAAAGATGATGTGCAAAGAAGAGAGGTGGCCGATTAATTTTCACACTTTGCACAGAATATAGCATGCCAACTATGACAGATTCCACTTGCTTACGCTTTAGAGTGCCAGTATGAATTAATGAGAACTATTTAACAAAAACGACTGACCATCACATATCGTAATCAACCGTATCATTTGTCATCCAGCCCATTGGAAGACGCATACGAGGTGTGGCTACTAAATAACCAGACTCATTTTTTTGCCACTTACCTGAGGTCTCAGCAACAACTAGCAAGGTCAGATATTGTTCTATGTTCTTTTCCCCCTCTACCTTCTAAATTTAAAAGTCGTGCAATTGAGAGTTCAGTCGTAGCCTTTGTTCGAAGTGGACCATGTACCTGAGCTTCGTCGGAATTATGTTGAGTGTAAAAGGTGAGCAGAATGTCAACATGAAGTTTCTTGTACAACTTGGGAAATCCATTACAGAAACATACAATTTGTTAAAGGAAGTTTATGGTGATCAGTGTTTATCTCGTACTCGAGTGTTTGATTGGTTTAAAAAATTAAGGAGGAGAGGATCCGTGCCCCGGCCATCCTCGCACATCAAACACGAATATTAATATTTAAAACGAGAGTTAAATTGTTCAAAAAAATCTATGCCTGAGCATTTGAGCCATTGCCAACTTAGTTAATATCAATAAGGAAACTATTCTACAAATTTTACAAATGTTGCTAAAACTGTTCACTCCTGAGCAAAAGGAAACTCGAATGAACATTTGTGCAGACATCCTTCATTACATCAAAAATGATCCAAACTTTTTAGAAAATGTGATAACTTGTGATGAATCGTGGTTTTTTCAGTTCGACTCTGAAACCAAGCTCCAAACCATGCATTGGAAGAATCCCAGTTCGCCGAGACAAAAGAAAGCACGGATGAGCAAGTCCAAATTCAAGACAATGATGATAGTTTTTTTTATATCAGAGGGATTGTTTCCACATTGATTGGGTACCTGAAGACTGTTAACCAGGTTTACTATAAGGAGGTTTTGACAACCCTTCGTGAATGCATAAGAAGAAGACCTTTAATGTGGAAGAACGGCTCGTGGATTTTTCATCAGGATAGTGCACCAGCACATAAAGCGCTGTCTGTCCAGAGGTTTTTAGCGAAGCACAAGATTCCCGTGTTGGAACATCCATCTTACTCACCTGATCTAGCCCCGAGTTACTGTTTTCTGTTCCCGAAGATCAAATCTGCACTAAAAGGAACTCGTTTCGAGACAGTTGATGCTGTGAAGGAAAAAGCAAAGTGTAGCATTGGGCTTACAAGACAGACGTAAACAACAACATTATAGAAGACACTTACCGCATTCACCTCCTGACAAGACTCGCATGGAACAACGGCTCAAGTCCTCGAGACGAACATTCACGGTCCCGGCCTAACGGAACACTAAGAGAGCCTGAGGCGTGGCAATCAGAGCGGCTGCTGGCTTGGCCGGGCATGCGCAATGGCGAGTCTCCGTACTAGAATGTTCCCCAAAGTGCCACATTCTTCCATGGACGATCCAGAACTATACCCTCCCCCCTTCTCCTGTCTTTCTCCACTGAGTTGGGTATATATTATGCTTTCTGTACCGATATCACCACAATTGGGCCTATGTCTTAGTAGGGATATCACTAAGCTCCGGCTTTCTCCGTCTATAGAATGTAAGATCAAAATTCTGTTTAGCCTTATGGAACTTTATATATATAATAATTTATTTTTCTAAATTCTCTTTTTGGCCACGCATTTAAATTTAATAACGTAACGGAGTATGGTTGGGAGCATTCTTTTACTCTTTGTTATTAAGAGGTCTTTGCGCGTAATCAAAAATATAATTAATATTACGATAAGTTTGATAAGTTTTTGATCATGATAATTTTGAGAATTATTCTAATAACTTTCACGAATACCCGTTTTTGGGTCCTAACGAGAGTTTATTATGGTTTTGTCGAGGGATGAATTTGTATATGTAACGACTTTTGGCGCCATTTCTCTTGGCCGACGATTATATATTTGATTTATGTTAGTAATAGGTTAAATCTTAAAAAAGTAATTTTAATTGGCTAAGTAGTGATAGTTTATTATCGTTTACAAAACCTTTTTATTTGTTAGTAAACCTTCGATGGTAAATGTAGGAATTAAATATTTAATGATAAATTATTTAATAGTTATATATCTGTCATTAATGGAAGGCCGTCTCTTTAAGATAGAGATTTTTGTTTACCTTAATGTTCAATCTATTTTAAACAGTACCATATGACTTTATTTGATAAGTCTTTGATTTTGTCTCGCGTACACAATATGTTGATATATATGCTATGTTAAACTTTATATGGAATATTTCAATTGGTTCCCTTTAACCAATTTAAATGGTATACTATTGTTTAAACTTTTACGCATCAGTAGAGCGTTGTTAATAAAAAATCAATTTTCCATGATCTGTTTGTTTATCTTGCTAATATATATCCCGTTATTCCCGAGGTATGCACATCAATCATTATAATTTATATGAACTTTATGAAGGCTGCAGTCTCGTGCTGTCTGATTAGATGCTGGTTCACACATTTGATATCCACAACTGGTTCGAGGGTCGAGAGTTGTGGGGCTGTAATGTCTAGGTTGCAATTACAACCAAGATCGTCTCGGCACTCGCTCTGGGTTAAACTCCCCCCATCTTATAACCTTTTTTTTTTATGTATTTGTGGCATCTGCCCCTTTTGGATGCTACAAAAGAAGCTCATGAACAGCCTCTCAGAAAAGGACGTGAAATATTGCTTCCAACAGTGGAAGATTCGTATGGTGAGGTGTAGGGATTGAGGAGGGGACTCCACTGATAACATGTCTATTAAGTAATTTTGTAAATACAAGTTTTTAGGGCATCAGTCCAGTTATTTAATAGCCAAACCTTGTTTAACCAGAGATTTGACAAAATCCACCCCTCAATGTCACTCAGTCTATCAAAAACACCATCTCCTAGTCCATCATTGATATATTTGACACCAGGACCTGCAAACAACCAAGGATATGAAAACATCTACCACTCAATGTCACTCAGTCTATCAAACACTCCATTTGATATTCATCAGTGATATATCTGACACCAGGACTTTAATACAAGGGACTCCATAGTACCCATCATTTACCATCAGAAAATTCTGCTGATGAAAACTCTCTTTTGAATGAGACTATTCACAGTATTGGTTTTGAACATGATTAGACAGCATATAGCCCAAGTTTATATGTTTTAAATAATCTAAAATAATATTTTCCTATTCCTGTAATTATTGTGTTTAAAACTGTACCATTTAAAATTAAAAAAATAATAATAAAAAAATGTCCAACTTACCCGAATGTAAAATTCCAATGCTTCATAAATTGAATCCAGCACTAATGGTAGGAACTTCGATATAGAAGATAATGGCTTTCGAAAATAAGCCACTTCCCAAATAACAAAGAGCAATTTGCAATTTTAAATCTTGCAGGTAATGCAGCTCTCATGTTAGTATCAAGTTATTGAATTTTTGGTTTTACAAGTCCTAGCAGTTAATCATATTGCACAGTTGTTAATCACAGATGGTTCTTGAACGTGCCTTCATCTTCAACACCTACTTCGCAAAGGAATTTTGAGGAAGCTCCAAGAGCCTCACCTCTAAGTATCCAAATCTAGGCCCATACTTTTATTTTTTATCTTTTCTGAATGTTTTTTGTGGATTTAAAATTCCTGTATGAGCATATCCGCAACTGCTCCGACACCCTCCAAAACCAAATCTGTCATATTTTTGATATCTACTTGACTGTCCAAGTCAATAACCATGGCAAATAACTTGGACCATGTCAACATGGCTTTATTAAGTTCTCTGTGTGTTTGAACCCTTAGCACTACTAGATAAGGTTTTTAAATTTCTTTTTCACATCCTGTTTTTAATATTATATTAGTCTCTTTTCTTTCTATTATAATTTCCTAATATTTCTCATGCAATTAATCGGTTTGAATGATCATTTTCAGAACTCTTATTTGTCTCATAGAGTTCACACTTTACTTCCGATTTAGAACATTTTTTGAATTGTTCCAGAAGGAAGTGAAATTAAAGTTTTTGTTTGATCATCAAAGATTTTTCCATTCATTGTCCTTAGGATTCCTAAGCAAATATAGGTTAGTCATATTTTTGATTAAAGAAATAAGAAACAGTGGTACAGTTATATATATAAATGAATGAAACAAGTGAAAGAGTGTAGAGTGAAATTTAGCACAACCAAGTGTAAAATGATGGTAATGTCATGGAAGAGGATAAGGCCTAATGAAGCTATGAAGTTGAATGTAGTAGAGCTGAGAAAGGTACAGAGTAAAATTATCTTGGACGAATGATTTGAGGTGAGACAAAGGGTGGGTGTAGAGAGGATCTAATAAGAGAGCAGCAGCGGGGGAGGGAGTTATATAGATGTGTAAGAAACCTGCTACAGAGAAGAGTGAAAAGTAAGAAAGTTCTGTTTTAGGCATATTTTTTTAGCCAGTCACATATGCAGTAGAAACATATACATTGAATGTGAAACACCAGGAAGGGAAGCCAAGATAATAAAGTTTGTGAGGATAATGTTAGCTTTTACAAGGAGAAACAAAATTAGGAATGAAGTTTATCTGGGCAAGAGTGAGGGTATAGGGATTACATGAGATGATAGAGAAAGTAAGGTTGAGATGGTATGAACTTATAACGAGAAGGGAAAAGAAGAGAATACCAAAGAGAGTGATGGAGATGAAGTATTTAGGAAAAAGGACTGCAAGGGAGACCCAGAAAGAGATGAAACAGATAATAAAAAGTGTATAAGTGATAGAAGAATGAAGGCGATTAAATAATTTTGGAAGGAAAAAGGAAAATGGAGGTATTTTACTTAACTGACTCACCCATAGTCTGGAAACCTTTGATTTTTTTTTGTGTGAAACCGCAACAAACAATTTATCACTTAATTTCAATAAAATCATGATTAGAGGGAGATAAATCATACCAATGTGCTTGTCATGGTTTTTAATATTCAAATTCAAGATTAGGGACGAGTAATTTAAATGAAGATTATTATTTCACGATGGGTGGACAATAGGAAATTTTCCAATGGAACGGTTTATTTGGACTTTTGCATCTAATTTATAATAAAATAAAATTATTAATTCACTGATGAATGCTAGTTTTGATCAATTTTTTATGTACAGTTCCAATGAGTAAATCAGAGTTATAGCCTAACATTTGTGAAGGACTATCGATGGCATCAATTGTTCCATTTGTTTCTTGGTTTTATTTATAAGTAGACTACCCTCCTCAATATTGGTGACCTGTTTGGAAGTTATTTTGTTCTTGTGAGCAGGAAGAAGTTGATGTTTCAAGTGGACTTAATGACTTATTGATTGATCTAGTACTTCCTGTTCCTTCTAGCCTCATACCATTAAGTCATCAGCAAACATCCGGCTTTCATTATTCCTCCCCGAGATTCCTTACCACTTTAGTCATGACCCCGAGATTCCTTACCACTTTAGTCATGACCATTACCATTACAAACAGTAGTGGTGAAAGAGTAATCCCCTGGTTCACTCCATTTTAGATAATGTGTAATATTTTTAAATCATTGAAGACAATTATGTTGATAACTAAGCTTCCCTCTCACTTTTTTATTTATTTAGCATTGCGTCTTCCTACCTGTTCGGGTTATACGCTTATGAACTAATTACGCTAATGAGTTAGGAATGGGGAAAGTTGAATATAGAGGAAGTGAACCCACATTTGAGTGAAGGGAAAGTGGAAAACCATTTAGGGGAAAACCACCCCCAGTTCACCTAAGCGAGATTCAAACCTCGATCTACTTCTTCCACGGTAGTCTAGCTCAACACAAAACTAGTGTGTTAGCTAACTATGCCACCGAGGCGGGTTTCCCCCTCACCAACCCCCTGACCAAAAGAGGAAAAGAATATGTAATGTTTACAAATATACCTAAAATAATTTTTAATTTAATAGATGTTTTCATATTCAACTTAAAAATTTTTTCCAAAGCCAATATTTGAAATCATCCAAAAAATCAAAATCACGAGTTCACAAAAGCTTAAATAATTTTATCAGACATTTCTTATAAAAATATCCTTTATTACAAATCTCCAAATAATACAACTATTAATGTTTATAGCCAAATGAGTTAAACATTCATACAAATAATGTAACAAGATTTACATTTCGAAATTAAATACTGGTAGTCTATTTATCAAGAGAGCACATGTTAAATCAGAAATTAATGAAATTTACTTTTTGCTCGCTCAAGAATTGAAAACACAAAAATAAAAATAAATTTACTAATATTTTACTTGTTTCAATTAATAACACTTATTCATCATAGGATTGATGATTGGCCTAATATTAACATGAATTAACAGACAATGCATGTTCAGATCACTAAATAATAAGCCCAAGATATCCAAAGTACAAACTCCATTGATGAAAATGTTCATCTAAAAAAAAAAAAGTCAATTAATGAACAGTTCATATAATACTCAAGAATATGTTCAATATAAATTAGTGTTTAAAGGTGGGAGTTATGGGTATTAAGTTTTCGAGGAGTATGCTAGCTGTCACCAAGAGAAATAGGATTTGGGCAAGAGTTATGGTAAGGGAGTACATGAGAGAGTAGAGGAAGAAAGGGTGAGATGGTAATATTTTTAATGTAGCCACGCTTTCAAAGTACGTGTGAATAAACTCACCGCCTATCCCTCGAGTCTGAGCGAGAGCGTCGAGGTGAACGGCTTCTGGAGCGAGACCTGCTACGTGTGCGTCTGCGTGGTGAACGAGATCTATAAAGAGAGGCACATCACAAGTTTTTAACATATTCAAATTATTTAATCCAAGTCACTTGTACCTGTTAACTACCTGTTAGCAATGAGTTTTATCAAACACAATACACCATATAACATGACAAAATTATTTTCCAAAGTTTTTGACACATATTTCAAAAGTATACATTACAATATAAAAGGTATTCAAGAAATAACATCATAACAATTAGAGGTGGGTCAAATCTGTCCTTTCATGAATCTGAACCATTTTACGTGATTCCTGAATATCAAATGTGAATTTGGAAAAAACAATGTGAAAGCATAAAATGTTAACTTTTGCCTTATTGGAACAATATTTTTCTCTTATTCTGATTTAATCCATTGCAGATTTTTAAGTTGCTAAGAGACAAATTAATGGTCTGGACTCTAGTTGTTGTCTTATACTTATTTTGAGCTAAACCATTAATAAACGAGCAGGAAAGTTACCCAATTACTCCTTGCATGGTTTATAAGATCATTTGTAGACAAAATTAAATTTCGAATCAAAATATGAGTGGGCTTTTTCAGACCTGGACGGAGAAGTTAATATAGTGTTACATATTTTCCAAGCAAATACTATTAACAACTAATGTGATCTGATCACAACTTGCTAGACTTTATCTTTTTGTCAGCTACCCAACCAATAAAACATTCCTTTTTCTATAACAGCTCTTACACCTTTAATCTTGATAAAAAATGGTCAGCAAATAACCTCTTTGCGACTAAAGTGATTGGCACCAACAACTCCAGTAAAAGGCAACTAATGCGATGTTAGCCATATTTGCACAGATTAATTAAGTGAGGATTTGCTGTAACTGTTAAAACTTAAATACTTTATTAAGCATTACAAACTATAAATAGGCATAACTAAACATCCTAAGTTCAATGACTTTACTATAAGTCGGCAGAGAACATGTACGATAGATGTGTTACTGCACTAACATAGAGATAAAATATGAACCTTATAAAGAAGAAAAATGTGTATTTCTGTTACTTTAACCACACAACTTCAGCGGGTGGTAATTGTGTTTTAATCAATTAACTTCAATTATAGCTGGGGAATATTCAGTTCTAACACAACACAAAGAGAGCTTTAACCTACAAGAACATCTCCAGAAGAAATCAACGCAGAGCCGCCAACTTTTAATTACTCCACATTTGTTGAGTTTCATTTTTGCAAGTTGAAACAATTTAAGCTTGAGCAATTGCAATATATTTATTGAGCTGGGTTAGAGATTTTGAAAGTTTCACACAAACATTATTAGGTATGAGAGGATTTAAAAGAAGCATTGTTTGATTACATAAAATAAAACCATAACTATAGAAAATTAAAGGACCTAATACATATCACACAGGTGAACATGTTAAAAGAATTCAGATTGTTTTTAATGAAAGATATGAAACACATTAATTGTTTATTTATAAATAATTATGGTCTTATTTAGTGTTAAAATAAATCATCCTTTATAATCATGATGTTTAAATTTGCCATTATTTCCAGACTTTAGATATTTTTTACTTAAACCTCTATAAATGGAAACATAATACATTAATGAATGGTTTGTATGGTACTTTTAAAAAATACACTTATTTTTAAATACAGTATAGGCCTATCTTACTACCTGTTTAGGTTATTCGCATATATGATAATTACTTCAATGGGATAGTGATGAAGAAAATAACATTTGAGAATTAATCTACCTGCATTGTGTGCAAGGGTATGGGGAAACCATTTAGAAAAAATCACCCTTAATATACCTTAATGGGATTCGAACCCTAATCTCCCCATCTATAGCATGCCAATATAACACAAGAGTGATGCCTTAGACTATTTGACCACTGAAGCAGGTAATTTACTAATTATTTAATACAATTAACATTTTGGAGATTTATTGCCAAAAAGCAATTATGAACATAGCTACTGAAAATTAAGGGCAACTTTAATTTACCAATGTAAGTAACCAAACATTACAACATATGTATTTTAACTCTAAAATATTTTAAAGAGAGAATTTAAATTTACAAACTTTATTAATTAAGATTTATAAAAAAAAATTAATACTTGAATGCAGCATCTATACTCAGAATGGAGAAGTAAAATAAACATACACAATCAAATCAATTTAAAGTAAAAAAAAATTTAAACAAAAATACATAGATCCAAAATACTCACGTTATTAATACAAACATTCAAAACCATTAGCTATAGTGTACACTATTAAACTATGTGAGTAGTCCCCAAGATGAGTTTAATTAAATACCAGCGTGTAGTGACGAGAGTATCAGCTGAGGAGCAAGCAGGCTGGCGATATATGGTGTTGGTGGAATGGGGGCCGGCGACCTGGCGGGCGGTTGTATGGTTGATGGTGGTGGTTGTGGTGGTGGTGGTCATGGTGAAAGGTTCAGTTGGTATAATTTGTTATTATATGTTTTTCCCGAGGAGGAGATGATGATGGTTGGTGCGCACGCATGTTTGGCCTAACAGACAAGAGGTTTGCGTGAAAACGCAAGCGATGTGGCGCTGCGTAGAGCAGAGCAGATTTGTTCGGTTGTGGGGTTGGTTGGTGGTTGTTAGGTGGCCCCGAGACATAACACGAAGTAGAAGATGTCGAGGGTGGTTGATGGTGATTCAGGAGAAGTCGAGGGTGCCCTGCAAATTGTCGTCACACCATGAAACAACAAGCTGACCACCATCCAAGGCCAGCCCAGCCCACACACTTTGCCATTGACAAAACATGGGACACTCAACCCTTATTATTTCACCCATGTTAGCCACAACCACAGGCACAACAGTATATAGAATGTATTATTTATAGAAGGGATTTAACATGCACTTTCTGAACCAATTGATTATATCAGCACACGAGAATTTTTATGAGCGAGAGCAAAAAGGCTGACCAATTTTGCCAGAAAAGGCATTTTCAGATACCTTCTGGGGTTCTTTTACATACCACAATCAACATGGGACCAACAGATTTACTCCCCTTACGAAGGAAATTGTGCTGCGGATTTTTATCGCTCAAGAAAAATCCGCTGACACCGGCTTTATTTGAATCCAGGAACATCAGGTCCTGAGACGAGCACTTTACTCCAAGACCACCTAGGTCAACTACATTAAATTAATTTAACACTTTTTTTCTATCCTCAAAATATACTAAAATTATATCTTTACAGTTACTATTTAATCAAGTAATGCTTTTTTTGAAAAGGGATTAAAGTACCCAACTCACACTTCAATAGTAGTTGGACCTGCAATAAAGTTGCAACTAACATGAATAAAATTGTGTCAAAAAATATCTACATTGTGTAATCAAATTAACAAATTTCCAAACTCAGTTATTCTTTTTTAATTTTTCCTGAGGAATAGATCTTTCATACCAAGCAATATTATAACACTTTTAAGTCTGCCCTAAACAAACAAAAAATCAAGGCCCTAAAAAAATTAGCATCATAGCAAATAAATTAAATCATAATACTAAAATTTGTGATCTTATAAAATAATATCAATGTGTCTTTCTTCAAAGAGTGTTTTGATGAAACATCAATATTTACACAAATGCAATTATTAATTTAATTAAAAAGCACTGAAGTTGAAACAAAAAATACAACTGTGTAAAGAGCAAATAAAAACAATGCTATACATATTATTGAAACAAAATAATATGAACATACCTCGTGGGTCCAGAGCCCCGACGACCACCCCCATCACGGCGGCTGCGTCCAGACGACATCTCCACTCGGACACGCGTTCCGCACACTCGCCTTAAAAACACACCAGCTTCATTCCATATTATATTTTATTACAAACGCTTTTACACATAGAAATATTGTCTATGTCAGATGACCAATGGAAATCTGATATGTTTAATTTTGCCAATCGTGCATAATATAAAAACATCATAGTTAGCATAGTTACTATCACTCCGAACTGACCCAGGAGGGTGGGGTTTGAATTCCAAATTAAGTTAAATATTCTAATAACGGATACCCTCTGGGATTCAAAGATTGTCCGTTATCAAGTGTCGTGTCAATTAGAAAAAATATTTAAAAAGAATTAAATCACACGTCTTGAACACAGTTTAATCTATATGAACTTGTAAAATATTTACTGCACTGTGGAGTATTGTATGTAGGATAATAAATTACTGATGAATTTAATATGATAATATGTAGCTTACTGTGCATATTGCATTGCATAGGGCGTTCAAGTACTACGCAAGCACATTTTGGGCCCCTTTTAACCCCTTGCACCACCTCCTGCTTGTAAGCAAAAATAAGCAAATCTCTAACACCCCCCTCTCTTTCTTATGTAAGATATGTCAACTTTTTTAAATTTGTCCAAAGGCTCCAACTAGGGAGCTTTGGACTATTCTGATACAGCCCATGTGAAAGCCTATTTCATTATCGACATAGCTAGCTGGGGCCAGGCTAATGATATGACATGGAAATTTTTTCTCAATAATCTATTTATTAAACAGTGCTACACTATAGGCCTCTCATTCACCCACTTATTAACAAGAGGCTTTCTAATACCTGCACCATTGTCATGAAAGTATACTTATTGCTTACTATGCTAAATGTTGAACTTTTTTTTAAGACCCATTAACAACAAAAAAAGTGTAACTTCTAGTATGTTCATATTATACTTTTAAAGTATCAAATATATCAAAATATGTATGTCAAAATAAATTTAATACATTAGAAAATTTTTACATTTATACACCAAGATTTTTGGAAGTTAATTTTGCTTGTTTTGCAAGAACGATCCAGCTATTTGGTCATTCAAGTAGGCCTTCTTTCTCTTAAGCTTTTGTTCAAGTCTGTAATTCGAACCTAGGTGGTGAATAATTAAAGGGATCACAGACAAATATAATATTGTGTGAAAATGATTGTCAAACCTTGTAGTGACCTGGATAAGTAGCAATGTATGTTACAATGGAAGAGCGGTGAGTAAGAAGTTAACAATGACAGGTTACACCCTATCACATACCAATTCAATACTACCACTAAACATATAATAGACTTTAGACTACTTACGTTCCATCGAGTCCTCGGACTGCATCCTCTGCGTCTCGAGGATCCTCAAATTCAACAAATGCAAACCCTGATGGGTTCCTAGCAACCCACACATTTCTTAAGGGACCGTATTTGCTGAATGCAGATTCAATTTCATGCTTTGATGCGCTGCTGCCAAGATTACCAACATAAACTTTGCAAGAGAGGTCCCATTCTCGGTATCTGGACATTGTGGTTTAAATAGAAAATCCTGAGGAGAAAAAATTGTGATATTAGCCAATAAGATATTCATCAATAATTAATCAAAATATCAATACACTTTTATTTAGAAAAAATACTTTTATTATAATGTAAGGGGACTATTCTGTGGCAGGAAAAGACATGAACTTCTATCATTTGGGCTTAGGACACTGTTGCCATCTTTGGGGAATCTGCGCATAGCTAGGTCAGAGTTCAAAGGATGGTTAATACAGTATTCTTGGAAACTTGACCTAATGTGGACTGAGATGGTGTTGAGTTATTGAACTGTAGAGTTTTATGAAAGAACTTGCATAAGATGCATGTTTACTAAACAAGGATGAATCACTGTACAGTATCGAATATTATAGGTAAGCCTACATTTTTACTTTATTGTAATATATGTACAGTACAGTAACAGTAATATATGTACAGTACAATATATTAAGTGTTAATATAATGGTGTATATTAGGGTGGTCTAAAAAAGGGCCTAGAAACTATTTTCCAAAATTTCATTTTTCCTCAAGCTTGCCCTTGTTCATTTGACTGAAATACATATCGGAAAGAAAAATTCAGCCAAAATGGTTCGTATTTAGGGGTCGCGACCTTGTGCGACTTTCCCTTGTATGTTCATCATTCACAGGATTCCTAATGTCTAAAATTAAAAAGACCAAGAAGCTACTCACACAGGATGTAGCAATGTCACGTGACTAAGTCAACATCAGTGACAGAAAGGCTATGTTCGTCATCGCAGCAATAGCCCAAGCTCTCGGACATAATCTTAAGTGTACTCCTCTCATGGAGCACTATCCAGTAATCGTGGGGATTCTATTGAGACGTGGTTGCAAAAGAAGATATGGTCAGGTTTTCCATGAATGCTCTCTTCCTTCTGCACTGGGATGGCAAGCTTCTCCCGAACTTAGCCAATAGGAAGGAGAAAGTTGATCACATAGCCATTTTAATATCCAGTGGGGGACTTGAGAAGATTCTCGGAGTGCCTATAACCCCTCGTGGTACTGGTCAGGCTCAAGCCGACATGTGCATCAAGACACTTGCCGAATGGGGCCTAAAGAATCAGCTGCGTAGGCTCATTTTTTGATACCACCACGCCAAACAATGGACTCACAAGGGAGCATGTGCGATTATTGAAAGGTCTATTGATCGTCTTTTACTGTGGGTGGCTTGTCGCCATCACGTGCACAAAGTTGTTTTAGCTGATGTATTCAAAGAAACGCTCAGCGGTTCTTTTGGACCAGATATTCCTTTTCTCAAACGTTTCAGGACTCAATGGATATCACTCGACCAAACAAAGTTTGCAGCCGCCTCAAACAATCTCTTCACCGGTGTCCTTGGTGATGAAATGATTGGTTTCTACTCCACTGCTTTAGAAAAAGGAGGGTTTCTGAGAGATGACTATGCTGATCTGCAAAATTTGAGTTTGGTTTTTCTCGGAGGGGTTCCAAATTAACACATCGGTTTCAGAACACCTGGAGCCCTTCATAATGCCAGATGGATGGCCAAGGCCATTTATTCCCTAAAATTCTACTTCTTCAGGGGTCATACTCAACTTACCCCTTGTGAACAGAAAGGCCTGCAAAGCATGTCAGTTCGTGGCACTCACGTATGCTAAGTATTGGCACAAAGTTCCTCTTGCTGCAGATGCTCGGTGGAATGACCGAGCCTTTCTCATTGCACTAACGGAGTTCTCAGACCAACCAGTGGCCGATGTGGCTCTCAAGGCTTTCAAGTGACATCTCTGGCACTTTGTAGAAGAAATTGTCGAGTTAGCAATCTTCAACAAAGACCTCGACGTCGAAACAAAATCCAAAATACAGAAAAATCTGCTTCTGCCGGCCAAAGACAAGGGATTTAAAACAGATGAATGGGAAGTTGTTTTGTCACTGTTAGCACCCTAGATTCCTATGTCTCAGAGAAAACTGCCAACATCTTTGATGACCCCTTGGACAAAGGCAATAAAATGGCCGCAGAGAGCTTCTTGCTCAAGTAACTGAGTCAGCGGCCAGAGGATGCAACCTACAAGCTGCTCCAGGATAAAGCTGCACAAATGAAGGTGTTAAATGACTGCACCGAGAGGGGAAACACCCTGATCCAGCACTATAATCAGAGTTTGACAAAAGATGAGACCCAGCAGCAGAACCTTCTGCACCTGGTGAACCACCATAGAAAGGTGCACCCTAACCTTTCCAAGGGCACCTTGTTTCAAAAGTGATCAAGAAGTGTTGTGTTTGAATGAAAATGAAACTGATCTAATGAATATATAGTTCGTTCACGGCAGGAGTTTACCTCTGAAAGGCCTTTTTGCCTACCAGAAATCTATTATATAGTAGGATATTGGTAGGAAAAAAGACCTTTCAGAGGTAAACTCCTACCGTGAATGAAGTATAACGTTATTGATGATGATAATAATTTGTGTTTGTTCCAATGTGTGAAGTAAATAAAAAAAATATTTTTCGTATATTTGATTTTTATTTTCAAACATATTCACAAAGTTGAAATGGTTGTGACCCCTAAATATAGTATGAATTACCAAAAATAATGCATGGCTTATCCATATTATGTAAGGAACAAGATATAACTTGAGGAGAAACAAATTTGTAACTTTCACTTTTTTGGACCACCCTAGTGTATATACATATGTGTAATATGCGGAAATGCAGTACAATACTGTACATATAATATTGTATTAATTTGAATAACACGTTATTGAATTGGAAAACTAACAAACACTGTTGTAAAAACACCACAGAACGACTGTTCCACTCGAGCTTCACAAACTGAGAGGTTATACAGTTGAATGACCTTGGATTGTGATGACTGGCGCCAACAACTGTGTGTACATGTTGAGTTACACGGAATGTCGCGTTATCGAGTGTCGAGTTTCTGAGACATTACCGTGTATGCTTTTCGCAGTTTTATTCACCATCCAGGTAGCAGGAAGCCACCATGATATCTGCCAGCTGCATCTAGCAGTGGAAGATGGCTATGAGCACCAGCCTACCACTTTTTATTCCCAGAGTTAACTTTATTTCTTTTATGTTTATTTAACAGCAGTAATTTCAAATTTATTATTTTATCACCACCAAGTGATTTTGGTTGGTTTCAGGTTTAGAGTGTGTTCAGATAACCACAATGTTATCTGTCGGTGACAACTTGGTTTAATTGTGCAAAATTGTGAGCATGTTGGCAACCCTACAACATTGTGGGTTTTTTTCAAGAGTGATAATCAAAACAAATTTACATTACAAAACTAGAAGCATGTGTTTCCAGCATTGTTGTTCAAGGTTTATGTATCAATATTAATATACACACTCATTAAAAGGTAGCAAATAAAGTAAAAAGAATTAGTAGTTTCTGCACACAAAAAAAAAAGGTTAATCATTGTTAGGGTATGTGGTATCAGCCTTAGAAACTGGTTTGATATGACTGCCAATAGAGCTTAAGCTCAGTACAAAACAAGATTTAGTTAAGTAAACATTTGAATGGCATATCATGAGATAGTAGATGCAAGGGTGTTGCACTGAGGTGGGGTGGATATAACTCACCCCCGTGGGTCCCCACCACTCCAATGTTGGGAAAAAACTTGAAAGATGGGAATTTTGTAGACAGTCGAGATCTTGAGTTGGGAAATTCTAAAATTTCTCTGTGCCTACCAAAGTACTTTTGATTATGAAAGTTCTTTGTTGCAAACAAATTTTTAGTTTCCCAACTATCAATCCCAATTCTTAAAATGTTCCCAACTTCATAACTCATCAAACAATGAAAGGAGATCCTTTTGTAGTAGAATGTGTAGAAATCTTAATTTTAAATCAAATTGGTTAGTAGCTGTTGTCTCTGGTTCTAGTATTGGGGCTGCTACTACTACTAGCCTACTAGATATTAGTAGCCTTAAGGTTAGATAATGTTTAAAGTTGAGCACTTAATTAAGTCTCAAGTTCTTACGAACCAAGACGTGTTTTTTTTCCTACATGCCATGATGGTGAATGTAAAAACAAATAAAACTTGAAAAATACATCAGTAACAAATAACTCTTGAAAATAAATTGCTTAAAACCTCGAAGCCAGGTTTGTCTAAAATTTTACAATTTTCCTGTACGGGGGGGGGG
>CABFOV010000196.1:114283-131629 GCA_902141375.1 Timema poppense | reverse complement strand
ACAATTTTGTGTGAGAGGTGATGAGGTTAAGATATTGTAGCCTGTCTTCAGGATAAATCTGAGCTTGTCTAGTACTTCATAATAGTGGGTGGTGAGCGGTATATCATTGGAAGGTTGTTCCTTGATAGTCTCTTGATTGAATAGGGCTCTTTATTTGACTGTTGACTATTTTGTATTTAGAGTATCTTCAATCTATGAAAGCCTTAAAAGTTGTTAACATTGCTTGTTAAGCTCTTCTTCCTCAGAACATACACAAGTTTGGCTTTAGTGGCTAGGCTATAGGGTGGAGAGCATTTACAGTACGAGGATGATTTCTTTGGGAACGGAGGTAGTGTTGATAGTTGGTGGCTTATGTGTTTATGGGTGTTTATTTTCTCCTCATGAATGTGTTCAGTTTCAAATCCGAGAATAAGGCATAGTGTTGTGAAATGTTGTAGGTGAATTTGAGGATGCTATGACTATTTAACCAGTTTAGGAACTGTTTTAGTATTTGTCTGTTCAAAATGGTGTCTAAACCTCCATGTGATTCTTCTAAAACTAAGCATATAATATATTAGCCTAGCTGTGAAAATGGGCATTTTTGGAGGAACTTGGCCTCTAAACTTTGCATTGATTCTTATAAGGAAAACTAAATTTATAACTATTTTTTTATAAAGTTGCATTTTTCAGGAACGTAGCTCAACATTATAGCAGTACTAATGTAAAAAAAAAAGGAGTGTGCATATTGATCTCTTGAGACAAATTAATAATATGATAACCATAGATAATATGTATACTGATAATAGAAGTTAATTTTTTAACATAATTATTTAAAATTATTGATTTTTTTATTTTAACTAATTAAAATACATGCCTTTTGAGAAGGTATAGTTTATATCCATCCCTGGACAATACCATTAACGAATATGTGTTTAACATAGAAAAAACATTGGTGACTGTCAGAGGTCAGTAGCTGTGCTATAATAAAACAAACTAGTACCTTGCTATCTTTGTTAGGTCTGACTGGTCGCTCTAACTTTAAGTTCCGCCGAAACTCATTCTCAATGCGAGACCCTACTAAATCATACTCGTCAGCTGTAATGAAGTGAGATGGAGAATTGCTGGCTGAGGAAAACTCTGAGAATCTTGGCGTATCGTCCAGCCATTTGTTTATGTCCTGGAACAAAACAGTTGCAAGCATGCCAATATGATACGTGGCAAACATATACAAACACAATGTAAAAAGTTACTTCGATTAGCATGAAGGCCTAAACTTAAATGTAAAAAACATAAAAAAAACTTAAGAACAAATTTTATAAGGTCTTTCCAAAATCTTTAATTAGTTAAATGTGATCCACGATGAATACTATTACAAATGTGGGCGAAAATTAAAAAATCTTTCATTAATGAAACATTCTAACTCAATAATTACACTTCTACTTGTTATTATTGATCCTGTTTTTAGGGGGGTATGAAGTCGATTTTTTAAAATTAGTAACAAACTTTAATTGAATATATGAACTATTCTTGAAGCCTAATCGAAGTTTGAATGTTTTTTGAGTGGTTTAATGATTGAAGAAGTATTTTATTGTAGTTAGTTACATTATTTTATGCACTAAAATTACTTGGTAAAATTCAGTTTTATTCTGATATGTTAAATAATATGTAATAAATAAAGTGCATTGAGCACAAACAATTTGTAATAAATAAAATTATAGGATATTAGGAAAATGGTAGAGCACAAATAAAAGTAAAAACTCGTAACACATATTTACACACATTTCAATATTTTGGTGCTATTATACCATCTTCCTCATGAAGTAGTAGTAGTAGTAGTAGTAATAAGACTAAACAGAATGTTGTCTTCAGTGATGCCAACTTGAATGGGAAGGATGAAAACTTCTCTGGTAAAGTTGAAATTCTTTGAAGGTTCCTCTATTACACTGTGGATGGTAGGTGGTGCTAGTGTAGCCACACAACCTAAATATTCATTAATTTCAACCCAGAGGCTAAACTATCAATACCGACCATCCACAGAGTAATAGAGGAACCCTATAAGAATTTAAACTCCACTAGAGAGGTTTTCATCCTTCACAATCAAGTTGGCATCAGTGAAGACAACATCCTGTTTAGTCTAACTACTATTACTACTACTACTTCATGAGGAAGATGGTATAATAGCATCAAAATATTAAAGTGTGTGTGTAAATATGTGTTAAGAGTTTTTACCTTATTTGTTCTATATTATTTTCCTACTATTCTATCATTTTATTTATTATAAATTGATATGTCAAATAAGTTACTATCACAGCTTACAATTCAATTTTAATTTTTTTTCCATATGAATTTTATTTGTAGTGTACATAACCACTTAGAATGGCAATAATTGTTATTTATTTATATACACTTCCATTATGCATTTGAAATAGAGGGTCTCCAAACTGATATAAAAATGGTGTCTTGCCTGCCAGTTTCAAAAGAAGCACACATATGTAATTCAAATATACCCCTCAAGCTCCAAAATCTAATCCTATTGGCAGATAAACCCGAAGCAAATAACATCAATTTATAATTTAAGGTTCACCGACCTTGAGTGTTTGTTCAGTGGCCAATTCCAGTGCCTCGATGGCTGCAGCATTCTTAATGACACCCGTCTTCTTGCGCTTTCTGTTGCTGCTGGCCCGACTGAGTGGGCGGACGTCCTCGGGCTCTGTCACTGTCCTTGCAGTGTTAACTCTTGATTCTTCTCGCTCTGAAGCTCCCCCTCGCTCTGTGTCACTCGAGGGTATTGAGTGCACACTCAAGGCACACACAGAGCTCCTGAAACACGGCCAATCAATTGCCATTATTACTAAAAGTGTGCCAGTATGCATTTTTAAGTTAATCTTAAATCAAATTTGAATATAAAAAAACAGAGTTTTTTTTTTCAAGTTAGAGTAATATAAAGCAGTATTTGGACCGCAAATATTTCTGTAATACATCCATGTATTGACTTAAAGACATATTTTAAAAACTAAAATAAAAATAAAAAAATCATGATCACACAAATTTGAATTTTTAAATAAATTTAATACAGTTGAAAAAGTTAAACTTATTTGAATCAAACAAAAGAAAATAGTGAAGAACTCTTATTTTCTATTTTGAAACTTAATCAAATTAGTTAAAAACAGAATAGTTAAAAACAGAATATTTGCAAAAGAATCAAAATTATCAAGTACTCAAAAACTATTAGAGTTGTGGGAAAAAGTATGTTCTGTTACGCCGATTTGTCTGTTTAAAATCCATCGCGAAAATTCCCATAAGCCACATACACGACTCCAAATAAATGAATGTGAAAAATCAGCACGGCAGCCCAGCTAGGTATAATTTGGTACACTGACTCTGAAGACTCGCTAGAACTACTCTGACTAATATTAGAAGCATAGTTGAAGTTTTAAAAACTTCGTAAAAACCCCCCTATCTCTAGTATTAATGTTACCTGGGGCTGTCCGGAGCAGGGGATGACCGCTTGCTCTTTTTCTTCCTCCTGTGTCCTCTGTGTTTGTGGCTATGGGCCTGCGAGTGAGTCTCGGTGGCAGATGTGGGGAACTCAACAGCAATCTCATCATCTGATGAAGGATCAGACTCTAGGTAGCGGTCCACGGCGTACTGGAACGCTTCTTGGAGCTTGCCAACCATCTCTGTGTACTCTGGTTGACAGGGACAAGAACATATTGTCAGGGTCCATAACAGCCCCAACATATCTTTATTGGAGCAGCATGTTAAACCTGTGTGAAATTTTGAATCCAAATCGATTTTAAATCTTAAAATTGGATTTGATGGGTTTAGCTCAAAATTTGAACCTATAATTCATACTAACTTAACAAATTAGAATAATCAGATCAAAAACAAATTGCATGGTAAGGTGAATAGAAAAACAACCCGAGTTCCGGCTCATAAAGAATGACATAAGGTTATAGTTGTTTGTGACAGTAAAACAACTTTAAAAAACAGTATTAGCCTTACCTGTTAGTAGATATTAGTTAATCTTTGCACTATGATTAAAAATGTGGTGTGATATTTATTTCATTTTCCCCTTTTGAGATTAATGCTATTGATTACATTTTTTTAAACAAACCTAAAATGTGTCTAAAATGTTCAACTTTTTTTTAAATATTTTATTATTGGATTGGATTTGTAAACGTAACTAGTAAAATATTGAACACAGATTCAACCGCTTCGGTGGCTGCGTGGTCTAACATACTACTATTACTAGTAGTAGGCTAGACTGCCAATGATGAGGAGATCGAGGGTCAAATCTTGTTCGGGTCTACTGAGGGTGTTTTTTCCAAAATGGTTTTCCACTCTCCCTCCAAAAATGCAGGTATACTTTCTCTAAATATAGCCTTCCTAATCCCTAGAGCTATTAGCGTATAACTTGAATGGGTAGTAAGCCTCAGTGCTAAAAAAAAGCATTTGATTTGAAACGCTAATATAGTAAACCTTAACTATTCGATTCAGATCTGAAACTATTTATAAAATAAAATATTCAATCCCATTTTTAAGTAGAGGATTCAACTAGGATTTGATTCAATAAAATAAATTTAGCAAGAGATTTGATTTGGATTCGACTCAAAGTTTTTTAAAGCATGAGATTCAATTCAAAATCAACTCAATTTTTTTAGGCATGGGATTCGATTTGGATTCGAGCCAAGTCAGCCAATATTCAAATTCGATACAAAATTGAATGTTATGGATTGGCACAGGCTTATCGCGGTAAAAAGGTTTTTTTTGGCGTGTTCTCTCCCGAGATTATGAACCCAGATTTTTTAGAGTTGGTGAGCATTATAAAGATAATAATTATATATCCTGTTAATTGAAGGAAATTATTTTCTTGCACATAGTTTAAGTATTAGGGTAATAAAAATTAATAAAACACACCAAAACTTTTTAGCACCACATTTTACTATCTATACAGGTTATACTCATGCATACTAATTATGCTAATATGTTTGGGATGATAAAAGATGAGTTTTTTTAAGGAAGTGTGCCTGCATTTGCATGGAGGAAGAGTGTAAAACCATTTAGGGAAAAAACTTAGTACACCCGGCCATGATTAACCTCGATCTTCCAGTCATTAACAGACTATTATAATGCAAGAGTGAAACCTTAGACAATGTAGCCACTGAAGCGTGTTATTAATTTTATTATTATTGTGAAAAGGGGCCCCCAAAATGTCGCTTAATCAAACCGCTGAATCCTCTGGGTAGACCTGTATATTTTACTACCATAATAAGTCAACAAAAGGAGCGAGTGCATGGCTACAGGTGAAGCTGGGGAATGAATCACAAGCTTTATACCCTCCTTCCCCCTCACAGAAAACATATTAAACATATTTTTGACTCCCACCCCCAGACCAAAAATTTAACTACAAGCTTTGATGTTTTAACTGAAACATATATTTATTTATAAAAGAATAGCTACATAAAAGAGGTTTATTTTATACTATTCATAGGTTAATATATTTAAAGCGAGGTAAGAGAAATGACAATTTCTAAATAATCCATATTCATCCATATATTTATTAATGACTAATGATATCTATAGAATTGGAAGCTATTTTGGGTGGAGTTGGAGTCATAGAAATGTACTGATACTGACTTCGAAATCAAAATTTATAATGTTATGACAATATTTTATACTTTCAATTTTATTATTATTTAGGACCAAAATTTGTAATTTGGATTGACACATACACATAATTTTCATAAAATTGTTTTTAAATGTTATGTTTAGCAAATAAAAGGAAACTTCCCTTAAAGAACCTACTAACCATTATCGGTGCCATTGTATTGGCGACAATTATCTACAATGAGCTGAAAGTCGGCCTTGAAGTCTGCAAAAGTCTGATAACAGCCATCATCCAGTTTGTCCTCCATGCGACGGAGATCCATGGGTTTGAGAATGATGGAGTAGTATCTCGGAGCATATTCTTCATCCACAGGCTCTGAGAAGGGCCAGGCATACTTTCGCTTCTTCATATAGTTTAAGATTTTGTACAGCCCTGTCTGAAGATCTTCCACCGTTTGTTTGAACCTATCAGACAAATGTTAATAAGAGTTTAACACAAAGGTAGTATCAAATCTAATTTAATAGTTTCGTAGTCAGACACCTTAGATCGATTGATAAAGTGCGTGTCTACTGAACTAAGGGTCCCTGATTTGATTCCAGATATAGCTGAAACAGTTACATCCGTTATCTAATACACTGGAAAAAGATGCATTTTTATTAAATATTACAATTTAATATCAAATAGGTTGAGTATTTGTTAGTGAAAATATTACTCTGGGTAATGTGACCCATACAAACAAAATAAGTATATTGAAACTATAACCTAAAAGATTAATTAATGTATATGTGTCTCAAGTTTAGTCAGAATATGAACATCAATTTTATTTTTTGTAAAAACCTGTACTACATCTAAAACTGATTCAAAATAGTTTCATTTTTACAATTTAATACTAACATTTTCTTAAAGTAATAGAATTACAAGTTATCATAATAGCTTGAATTAAGAGATTAGAATAATAGAATACAAAAAATGTGTACAATACAATTTTTTTTTAATAATTTTGTGTATAAAGTTACTTAATAGGCCAATATATATAGCATAAAACTATTTTAAAATTCTAACTTTGATTTGGATTCGAGAATATTTCATGTTAGATACAGGTTCACTCTGAAATGAAAATGTGGACACCCCTACTATGTCAAAATATTTTAATCAAATTGAACTGGCTGATTTTTTTAAAATTTTAAACCTTCAATAAATTGTTCTCTATATTTTGAACTTTGACCTACCCTTATCCTAAAAATTACAGACCAAATACAAATGTAACTATACAAAGTGATGGTGCCCAGGTATGTGTTTGAGAGTTTTATAGTAAAGTCAAAACTGTCGACTAGTACAAATGTGATTAATGTGTGCAAATGCCCACACACCTAAAGCTCCGATGTATAAAGGCTGTGCTTTTAATAAAGATAATAATGGCCTTGCAGACAATATTGTACATATATAAACTAGTTTAGAAGATTCAGAAGTTAAAGATGTTCAGGGATAGTTACAATCCGACACCTTTGCTTAGTCAGCAGCATGTCTGTCTACTAAGCTAAGGGTCCCAATTTCAATTACTAGCATGGCCAAAAAATTTATCATTGGCGAGATGTGGGTCTACCTCTTCAAAGTGATGAATTAACAGCTGGGGACTGGATGTTGTGCCTATCCTAGTCTTAAGTTAGAATATAAAGCATATGAAGCCACGACAGGCCTAGCAAGCAGGTAATGGAAAATATATGGCTTGAATAAAAAACTGACCCAGGCCACAGGCTGGAAACAGTAATGGATGTAAAGTAAAGGGGATAGTTACGATTGTGCAATGAACAATTATTGTAAATGATTCATTTCATTTGTTTGCTTTGGTTTTAATTGAAGAGTGTGGAATAAAACTAACCAATATAGAAAGAATATTTTAATATAAGTATAAATTATAATAATTAAGATTATTAACACCCTGTTTACCCAGAAAGGTAGCAGTCTTACTTTGACCAATTACAGTATGGCCCTATCAGTGGGGCTACAAAATTTCCTTGACCTTTCCTGGTGTCCCAGACTACATTTAAAAATAATCCCAAATCAAACTTTTTGCAGTTTGTCTTTGTGAATGGCAATTTTTCTGTTTATTAAATTGGTTACATATTTTCAAAATCAATCCTAATGGTTAATAAACGTCAACATACTAATAAGTTATTATCACAGTACTGTGTTTAATGTTTAAGATATTATTTGTGTCCCTGTGTAAATGTGTTATAAGACAAAACCTATATAACCATCTCACGTTGACTGTCATATCTAGGCAATGCATTTTGTTAGCATGGAGAAACAAAATCTCTTGCTTTTATTTAACAATTTAGGTGCAGAATTAGTCAAGTATTTGAATTTCCTGACTTTTCCTTATTTTTTATTAAATTTCCTAACTACAAAGCATTCCTTTTGCTTTCCCAGGTTTTCCCTGTCAGTAGTCACCACACCTATCTTATGAGCTGTATATTTGTGTAACCTGTAGAGGCAAGCTATCTTCCTTTCAGGGCAAATAAAGTGTGCCTCAAAAAGCAGAAATAATTTTTCCTTAAAATAAGTTATCAATAAGGAATGATACAAACATCATGATCCTTTAATGAGCTTCTTTAAACATAAACCCCCGAGAATATTATTTATTGATCTTTTCGAGACTTTAAGTCTGAGCAAGTGTAAGTACCATGAATAGATTTGCTTACAAAAAAGATTTAGAAAAATAGTTATTATTAAAGAGGTTGATCTTAAATAACATTTAAATAATTTCTATGGCTGTTTGAATATTTTAATTCGGAGACGGTTTAAAAGCTAATTTATTTATTTTTACTTTGAAATCTGTACTGTACCAACAAACGCGTTGTGTGTCACCATAGGTGTCTGGCCACTAGACTTAAAAAGGTACAAATGAGGGCCGCTGGATATTGGCTTAGAAAAGGGAAGTTAGACAAAGTAATAGAATTAACAACTAACGGTGTAAGTACCAAGCAGACTGGGAAGAGAATACCACAGGTAGAAGAACAAACCAGTTATTTCCGAACGTACAAAAAAGACTGAGAATGAAGCATCTTCAACCTTCCCAGTGACTTGTCCACTATATCACAGGGCATGGCCCATATCGAGTGTCCCTCTTTAGGATGAACTTGAGTGAAACCAGCCTTTGCTGTTGCAGAGGAGAGGCGACAACGAAACACGTGACCTTTGAATGTATATTTACAGCAAGGGAACGACCAGAGATACTAATGCCTATACAAGTCAATACCATAAACCATATATTGAGGGATGTGGCCCAGTGAAGCTACCTTTGATGAGATAGAGGACAGAGTATCAAAAGCAGAAAGGAACAGGCATATGGACGAACTAAAAGAAAGAAGAAGACAAAGTCAGGACCAAAACTTGAGAAAAACCAGACAGGAAGAAACAACTGAGGAAGAAGTGACGATGGAGACAAAGAAGGATAAGCAACATCAGACAGATGAGAGGTTACCAAACTGATGAAACAAAACATATAAAGTGTAATAGAAGGGCGGGTGGACTAGATTTTGAAGGACTCCGGATATATCTAGAGCTCTAGCCGAGGAAAGGCGTCTCAAGGATACCAGTGATGTATATCGCTGATGAACCAGGGATGCCTGGAATACCGGCTAGGGGAGAAGAAAAGTAAGTGGATACAGATGAGACATCAGAAGTTGTTCCTTACTGGAAGAGCCCTGCTCGCTTGGAAACAAGCGTGATCCTGGGCTGGAGCTATCGAGCACTCGAGGGATGTCGACTGGCCATGGTAGGAAGTGACCAAAGAAGAAAAAGAAAATAGGACTCCTTACAAAGAAAAGATATAAACTGATTGTGAATACTACGGCACTAGGTATAAGTTAGGTTAAATTAGACTTAAGTCCAAATCAAACATAACAAAAGGAAAAAAAATGTATATAGTCAAAATAACTTCAATAGGGAAAGAGGGACAAGTATAGTTATAAGTTATCATAAATTAAATAATGGTATTGATATATAGTAAACAGAGCTGCTAGCAGGCACAGGTCGAGGTAAATAGGTAATGATCAATAACAGGACAAGTAGTTTTAATAGTAGTATATATTTATATTCCAGAAAGTTTATGTGTAAAATTTTTATATTAACTATATAGAAGGTATATTGTAATATGAACAGAGCAGAAAAAGTCCTGATTTACAGTAAAATAAGATGTCAAGACAAAGTATAAGGAAATTGAAATATAACATAAAAAATATATTAAAAAATAAGACAAAAATTTTGAAATCTGAATGATTTTAGAATCTAAACCAGTCCTTGAGAAAGATTATATTTGTATTATTTGTAAGAGTATAGTAATAAGAAATAATTAAGGATTACCCGCTTAGATGGTCGCACTATCCAAGGCGCTATTACTACAAAAGAATAGACTGCTGATGACAGGGATATTGTAGTTCGATCCTGGTTGGGTGTACTGAGGGTGGTTTTCCCCTCTCTCCCCTTACAAATGTAGGTACACTTTCCCTCAATTTCACCTTACACATACCTAATCCATTAGTGTAATTAGTAGATAAGCATATAATCCGAATAGGTAGTAAGAGACAGTGCTAATATATTTTCATGGGACCCGCTAATCCTTGAATAACTCATATCCTTAAGGATATTTGAAGATTCAAGAAAATATTAAATTCAAGATTCAAATTTTAGAAAATGATTTAAATTTCCAATTGAATTTGTTTTGAAGTTCTAATACTGCCTAGTGTTGGTTCAGAACCAATTATAATTATAGGATGAACTTAACCAGGGCCAAGACCACTGATTTAACACTTAACTGAGTTTATGAATATCATAATGAATGTTATTATAAGAAAGAATGTTAACTTTTAGTTACTATTTCTATTATTCTATTATATCTATATTTCCTCTTATGTTCATAAGTTTTATCAAGATTCGGGATTAGAATGTAAAGTCGAGATTCAGAGCGGAGATTTGGATTCGACCTAACTCTAGGAATAATTCCATGAATTGTGGCAACATCATGTAATGATAAAGATAGATCAGTTTGAATAGTTCACTGGTAATATCAGAAAAAGAAAAAGCATTCTAGTCTGCCTATTATTGAAATAATTTTTAACTTCAAACTTCATTTTACTTAGTGGTATGCTTTAATAATAATGTGCTGCAGATAAATGCTAAACAACAATTTTACCAACAATTATGAAGGTGATCATCAACAAAAAGTGCCCAAATTTACACACATTTAACCCCGATCATAGTCAAACATGCCTTATGGTGCCTTAATATAGGGTAGGGTTTTAAATAAGCAAAATCTTCTTGTCATGCCCATAAAAATTCCTCTTAGATATTGATGTTTGACAATAATTAGAATTAAAAGCACAAATATTATGATAAAATGAGTAGAGTGAATTAATATATATTAAAACCATAGAATGATTTACAGTTAAAATCATAAACATAAAGTTGTAATCAATAGTAAAAAGAGAAAATAGTTAAAACTTTACTAAAATGTTTATAAAATTTATAAAGTTATAAGGACATTTAAGAAAATCCAAACTATTAGTATTTAAAAAGTTTATAAAAATTCAAAGAATAAATAAATGAAATATTGTCAATTATCTTTTGTACTGCGATAGAAATGATGGTAGGTATGGATGGTGGACAAAATAATTTACAATAATATTGCATTTATTTTTTCAAATTTTTATTAACTTATTTTAAAATTAATAGTTTTGATTATATTTAATGTTAGATATCTTTAATAGCTTTTTACACTTTATAAACCTTTTAACCAAGTTTTGATTATTTATACAGTTTTTACTATAGACACTTTCATGTCTATGATTTTAACTTATATTGTTTAATTGATTTAATAAAATTTGATCATTTTATTCCACTCATTTTTTATATTTGTTTTAAATTTAATTATTGTCAAACATCAAGAAATGAACAGTACAATAAACAAAATGTATTCCAAAGTAAACACCTCTTTTGATACAAAAAAATATAGTGTCACAAGTGGTGGATCACCATTTGAAACTAACTCAAAGTACCCTTGGCCAAATATATTATTACTATTAAACTATCCAAATTGTGGTTTATTTTGTCCATCCCCTTCACAGAAACTATGATTTTTGGTTCTTGGCTGGTTTAAAGTTGTCAAATGGTGTACGTACTGCCAAAATATTTTGTTTCAATCTAAATATATATCACATGTCTAATACAATCTAATTTATACTTGGATCCATTTAATTAGGATTAATAAACGTTATTTAGTCTCAATACAAAAGGGGAAAGGTCCTTCAAATATTGAATAAGGCAGTGGTTAACAAACTGGGTCATGAGCTGATCTTTAGGTGGATCGCGAAAGTTTTTGAAATGTGAAAATTTGGAACTATTTAGAAATAGAAAATCTATGAAAAAGGGGTTAAAATAAGGCACATAAAATACAAATATGGTGACAAGATTCCATGTTCGTTCCCGTGGCACGGACCTCAATTACGACAACTGAAACTTGAATTAAGCGCATCCTTCACATATATATGCCTCATTATGAGAAACTTATAAGGATTTGTAAGATTAATTTCAATAATAGATTTTAAAAATATCAGTAAGACATAATTAAATTAAAAATCCCCCCCTTCACCCCTTATATTCAAGTGGGTTGTGAAAGTTTGACGTTTTACATTTGGGTCACAGTTCTAAAAAGTTTGGGAACCAATGGAATAAGGTATTGTTTTATGACTATGTGTTTACCAATTTACATCATTAAACGACAAATCTAACAGCCAGAGCCCAGATCATAAATATACCACTTAACGACACTAATGTTAGAAAGTTAAGCCTTTCATGCTTACCATGTTTCCGAAGAGTCATATTTGGATCAGAGATTTAGGATCAATAGGTGTGAAGATCCAAAATCGAGAAGAGGTGGATTTGACTCATATTTAATTATATGTTTATAAATGCTTGGAAAGTTAAGGTGTAACATATTTTTACCGTGGGGAGTAGGAATTACAGTGTTAATGAGCGGTGTATTAATCAAAACATTTAAGTATTTATTAATGGACTTTACAATTTCTAAAACACTCAGAAAAACAAAGGAAAGTGTGATAATATTTATAAATATAATACAATAAAAACAAAAAATATTGTATCCCAAAAATTCTATAAATGAAAACATGTAAGGAGGGTTTTCTTTAAAATAAAACAACAAATTTAAATCAAATGCACATGCATTTTATAGGCCACAAACACATGCCCGCCATCTCTATCATAATATTCAAACCAACATAATCATGCAATATTACATAAGAGAAAAAAAGACAACATGTTCTAAAAATGTATCAATAAACTATATTAAAAGCTAAAGATGGGTCGAATCCCTTGAATCTGAATTGTAATTATTTTTTTAATCTCAATATAAAATTTGGATCTTTAGAATTTTTAAATTATATTAAAGATATTAAAGTTGAATTAAAAAAACAGTTGTTCAAGGCTTTGTGTCACAGACGAAAGATGTTTTGTTTGTCAAGTCTATTAAGTCATAAACAAGAAAGAGAACACTTTTTTGGTAAATTAATCATATTGATACAATTTTGTACTTTTTTGATGATTTGGTTACCCTCCCAACTGATGATATTTAGCACCATGTCTTACTACCCGTTCGGGTTATACGCTTTAAGTACTAATTACTCTAATGGATTAGGAATTGGGAAGGTTGAATTAGAGGAAGTGAACCCGCATTTACGTGGAGGGAGAGTGGAAAACCATTTAGGAAAAGCCACCCTCAGTTCACCCGACCGAGATTTGAACCTCGATCTCCCCGTCCTCAGCAGTCGAGCTCAACACGACAAGCGCGTTAGCCAACTACGCCACCGAGGCGGGTCCCTCCCAACTAATCAAGCCTATATAATTCCTTTTACAAATCGCTACATGTTGTTAATTTTTTATGTTTTTTTTAACCATGTCTTACAAACAGTTCGGGTTATACTTATGTACTACTTACGCTAATGGTTTTAGGGATTAGGAAGGTTTAATTAAAGCAAGTGTACCCACATTTGTGTGGAGGGAGAATGAAAAACCATTTTGAGAAAACCACCCTCAGTGCAGTCATGTTAGACCAAGCAGCCATTGAAGAGGGTCTATTGTTATTTCAAGTCAAGGTTATAATTGTATTTGAAATACGTTTTTGGGATTTTTATTATGTGAATCTATCGAATACCATAGATTCAAGGGATTCAAGGAATCAAGGATTTCATGTTCCAAACACTTGACCATGTAGTTAAAATAACGATTAACCACAACTTTTGGTCTATCCAGTTAATAAATATTAAGTTTATATAAATCAATTTTGGTCCAGAATGTAATCAAGAATAGTAATGATAGTTTATATAAATCAATTTTGGTACATCGTGTAGATAAATAATCTAATATTAATGAATTGAAAAATGACACCTGGACACAGGAGTCAAACCCGGGAACCTTTGTGTAGTGCACCATACACTTACATTGAGCTATCCAAGATTTGTCCCGTGATCAGGGCCATTCTTCACTTTCATTGTTAGCACAACCACCGGTGACTTAAGGAGTAGTCTTTTTGCTGCTCTGGTTAGTACAACTCACCATAAATAATAGTTTTATGTTTACTACAAATGTAATGTATGCAATGTAATGTTGTATTCTCAAAATAGTTAATCTGTTTAAGTTTTCTTCTCTAAGCCTCTTTCACTTTTTGAGGTAAATTGTGTTATATTTGGAAAAAGGTACAGTAAAGATGGATAGAAAAACTTAAAAGGAAATTAACAAAATAGGGTTTTTACAATTAAAAGAAGAACACAGTTCTCAGTTTACAATGTTGTCACTGAACTAAGAGGGAATTGCTGCCTCTTGAAGAAAATCGATCGTCACCACCCAATCCTAAGTATGAAACACACAATGCAACCTTTTGTGTGTTTTTATCCAACTTTCCTTGTTTAGGATCTGGGATAAACCATGATGAATGAATTTGTAGGTTAATTTAATAGAGGTAAAACTCTAGAATTCAAATGGAAAAGAGAATGTGAGGGTTATGAGAAAAATGAATTAAAATTGACAGTGAACACAAAACATATTGAGAATACAAAAATAAAGTAGACCATTCATGCAATTTTTATGACAGCCATACACCAATACATTAATAAATAGTGGGTGTATATTTTTTTAATGTTTGCTTAGTCATTGGCAATTTTAGTGGTTCAAACAATTTGTTTAAATAATCATATGAAAAACATTAATGTCCTGAAAAAAGTGGTGATTTAAACTATGTAATAATCTATTACAAATAATTAATAAAACATTAAATTTCAACAAAGTTGAATTGGTGATAACTAAAGGTGGATGTTAACTAATTCATCTATGAAATTTTATTGGAAAGTTATTTTTCTTTTATGATGGGGTATTATTAATGATACTAAGGGGTGTGTAAAGTTTCAAAAACTTTGACTTTGCTTCGAATATTTGTTATCTTCGACTTTGACTCTAAAGTAAAAGTCTGGATTCAACAATTATTATGAATCTCAACAAAATAATAATATTAATAATAATAAAGTTAAAACACACACATACACACATATATATATATATATATATATATATATACTTTCAATTTCTGCTATTATGTACATCACAAATTAGTTTTCACATAAAAGAATCTAAAATAATTAAATTACTTTTTGTGATGATAACTTAATTTATCATTTTAAGACAAAATATTTTGTGTTTGAAATATAGCAATTTGTAAATTATATTTCGAATCAACTATTTTACCCAAATCTTTATTTTAACCACAAATTTCTAATTTGAATTTTAGGTAAACATAAAAGGTTTAATTTTATTAATTTATTTTAATGTTTATATAAAAAATATAAATATTAACTATGGGTTAACATCTTTTGTTTTAATATATTTAGTTAAGTGCAAATTAATTATGTCAGTTCTGATTAAGTTTATCCTATAATTATGTATAAATATATATACAAAAATATGTAAATAGCTCTAGAAAAAAATCAAACAAAAAAATTTGAATAATGAGTCAATATTTTTTTTAAATCCTTAAATCATCTTAAGGATTTGAAGATTCAAAGGGCCATTCCCCACTATTTTAAAACATGATATAACCAGGGAATAATAATACAAGCTACATGTCCTATCCTACTTTTTCCTATCATAAACACAAAGACATTAAAAAATATGTTCAAAACTACAGTTTGAGTAACAGGTCTAATAACTTTGTAGTTTTCTATTTTGAGTGGACAGAGGATGGAAGACACAGTGGAGTTCTGCTAGACTGTTGCACTCAATTCATAAACATTGTGTGAGCTTTCTTTTTCCTTTTTTTTAGGCACAAGAAGCAGAGCTGTGAAGTCAGTAGCAAATTTGGGGGGTGGCGTTGGTAGTAATATAAGGACTCTGGCTTCAAAATAAAAACTTATAATGTAATAACAATATATTATGTTGAAAATATCATTTTAATTTTATTTTGTTAGGAACAATATTTGTAATTTTGATTGAAAAATGTATTCAAATATAAATTCACAATGTCAAAGAAGCTTCCTATGAAGTCATCTATATTTAAGCATTTTATTCCAATAAATTTATCATTACTAATTAATACACATTATTAGCTATAATTTAGCCATTTAGCATTGGAGTCAGACAGTGGAGAAATGAAGGAGTAAGAGTCAACGGTTTGGCATACAGAATACACAGCCCTGATAAGGTACTTTGTATTTAAAAAAAAACTCTGTTGGGAAAAAAAAAACTTATATGAAAGTAAATAAAGTTAGCTCTGTATTTTAAGCCTGTGAAAAACAAAGACTTTCAATTATGAATCAAATACAAATCTGTTCTTACCAACTCAAATCAAGCATCAATTGAACTTTTTAGGATTACATCCTTTTGAATCAAATTCGAATGAATTTTTTTTGAGTGAAGTATATGATTTTTTTAGAATTGAGCACAATACAAAATTAGCTCAAGAAAACCTCATTTAAATAATAAATATATTAATAACATTTTTAAATTAATACATTTCTATGGTTAAGTCAATTGTATTATATTTGGAAGAAGGCAAAGTAAAAGTGGATAGAAACACAAATATAATGTAATTATTGATTTTATTCAAGAATAAACCATTTACTTCATTGTCCAATGACAGCAATAGGAAGTGTAAACTCTGTTCTTTTCATTGTAAAGGCCATATTGTGTTTATTCCTTTCGAAAGTTTCTATCCACCTTTCCTGTACCTTCTTCCAAATACAATACAATTTTACCTCATAAAACAAAAAGAGGTTTTCCTTATAGAAATATGGTTAAGTCATATAATGGATTTAAGTTGTTTTTTTATTAAAAGGTTATATTACAGTATTCCAAAGTTGGACTTTGAATTTGATTTAAATTCTATTGAGTACAAATTTGATATATACTTGTGTTTAAAATTTTGAAATGAGTATACCTCCTAATTTCAGATTCAAAACCACACAAAGGCTCGACTTTAATTAATGTTTTTGTTGATAGATAATTTAAATACAGCCTCAATGATGTGAGGTGAATGGAAGCGAGACTACATCAAATTACCAAAAACTCTGACTATATGGAATAACATAGGAGAAATGATCAGAGAAGTGTAATTGTGAGTTAAGGAATGCTTTAAAAAAGTCAGTCACAATAAGCAAAACAAACAAATTAAAAAAAAAAAAAAACTAGTGAGTTTA